>JZKD02S1705492.1:68067-93495 GCA_000966675.3 Picea glauca
TCTGATGTACTTGTGGACATCTTGTCGAAGCTTCTCCTAACAAAAATTCTTTTGAAGTATTGCCACTATTTTTTCTACACCAAAATGTCTTGCCACACGGCTATAATGATCTTCCCATATCATGTTTTCACGCTCTCTTCAAGGAAAATAGATATGGCTCAGATGGAATAGAAATCCATCCTAGAGATGAAAGTATGGAACTATATTTCATGCGCTCAATGTCTGATAGGTAGTAGTAAATTCAAAGTCATTATTGTATAATTGCGACCACTTAGACGTCTCATGCCCACAAAAGTTAAGAAATATGTTTAGCGCCACAACCAAGGATCAACTAAGGAAATCTTTGACATGGTTGGTGTTATCCTTGTTGTACTTGATGTTCAGGTGGAATCCTTTGTTTCTTTTTGGCGATCTTGGAAATGGCACATGAAGTGCAAGATCTAATGTACTTGTGGACATCTTGTCGAAGCTTCTCCTAAAAAACATTATTTTGCAGTATTGCCATTATTTTTTCTACACCAAAATGTCTTTTCACACAGCTATAATGAGATTCACATATCATCTTTACACGCTCTCTTCAAGGAACATAGAGATGGATCAAATGGAATAGCTATCCATGCTAGAGATGAAAGTATTGAACGATATTTCCTGCGCTCAATGTCTGATACATAGTAGTAAATTCAAAGTCATTATTGTATAATTGTGACCACTTGGACGTCTCATGCCCACAAGAGTTAAGAAATATGGTTAGCACCACAACCAAGGATCAACTAAGGTAATCTCTGACATGGTTGGTGTTATCCTTCTTGTACTTGATGTTCAAGTGAAATTGTTGCAAGTAGCTGGACCACTTCTAATGATGGTCATTTTGTATTGTTCCTTCTGTCTGCATGAATTTAAGAGTCCTATGATAATCATGGATGATTTTTTCCTTCCATAGAATGTAATGCTTCCCCTATCGACATGTGTGAACAACGAAGTACATCTCTTTGTCATAGGTGGGGTATCTGCAAACAACATCAAATAGTGTTTTACTATGATAGGCTATCATATGCCCATGCTGAGTGAGGACTACATCGATAGCATAATCTGAAGCATCTATCTCAATATCAAATGGTTGTTACATGTCTGGAAGAATAAGGATTGGTGATGAGTATAGCAGAAATTTCAAATCCTTGAATGCTTTCTGTTGGGACGTATCCCACACAAACTTGGAATTCGATCCATGCTTGGTCACCTAGATTAAGTCCCAAGCGATATGAGATAACCCCAACACAAAACAACAATAGAAGTTGGCGAGGCCCAAGAAGCTACAAAGCTTGGTTATTGTATTTTAGGCCAACCAATTGCAGATGACTTGGATATTGGTTGGATCCACATGCACATCTTGTTCATCCATGGTGTATCCCAAATATTAGATTCTCTACATGTCGAAGGAACACTTTTCCAAATTGGCATATAACTTGTGTTGTCGTAGGGCACCCAAGACCTACTGAATATGATTCAAATATCCTCCCAAGTTTTGTTGAAGATGAGGATTTCATCAAGATATACGACCATAAAAAAAATTATGAATCGCTACAATATGTCATCCATAATTCTCATGAATGTGGACGGAGAATTATTCAAGATGAAAGGCATGCCCATCCACTCGAAGAGACCTTCTTTATACTTGAAGGTTGCCTTCCATACATGATTTTTCTCAATCGACACTTGGTGGTAGCCTCACATCAGATCAATCTTACTGAAAAACTTGGCTCCCTTGAGCTGGTCAAGAAAATCATTAATATATAGGATTGGGTATTGGTTATTGATTGTGATCTTGTTCAAAGCTCTGTAATCAATACAAAGTTTCCATGTTCCATACTTCTTTTGTACCAAAACAATTGGACTCCTGCAAGGTGAGGAGCTTGGTCTGATGTTGCCCTTAAAAATTATCTCTTGGATTTGGCATTCGATTTCTTCATTCTCCATAACATAATGCATGCACATAGGGATATTAGGCAGAGTAGCACCATGTGTCAAATAAATTGAGTGATTTACCTGATAGTGCACCAGAACCGTAGTAGGTGAGGAAAAGATGTCTTTGTTGTATTCTACTAACTTGTCCACCTGCTAATGTTGTGTACAGAGACCACATGCAAAGGTTTTGATGGTTGCAGTGACCTTATATTCACCTTTCGACCAGATCGTAAAGAAGAAAAAATTACTGATCTAAAAGACCACCTTTCTACATTTCTTCGCAGAGATAAAAGAGACCAAAGTAGTTGGGACTTCCTCTAGTACCCTGTATAGTTTATATCCCATAATAATAATGACAGTACAAGGCCTAGATTCATAAACAGCATGACACTTAAACATATATGGTTTTCCTTAAAAAACACCACAAAACTCAAGAGGGGAAACATCACACAATACCCCATCTTTGAAGGGTTTGATTTCATAGTGTAGGAAACATTATTGGCTGACACCGATGTCCCATCCCTAGCTAATCCAACTGATGGTGTATGACTGAGGATGCATCATCATTGCCAGGTTCAATCTCTTGATGAAATCTACTAAGATTATGTTCTTCTGGATATGGTTGTCAACAATGAAATGGATTTTAGTCCCCTTCACCCACATCTGTGAGTGGAAGAGGCGCTCCCCTTATTCAAGATCCTCTGGTTCCTCTGTCTAGAATTTGTTGTAGCGATGGTGACACTAGTTTCTGTGTCAATGATCTGTTTTCCCTTTTTGGTTTGAAATCAGAGTCTGAGTCATCTTCTGACCCTGAGGATTTCATCTCAACCAACAATGATTGTTTAGAGTGACATTAATCATTATTGTACCAAGGGATTTTATAAAATTCACACCACTTTGAAGTGTCCTTCATCGAATTCCCATTACCCTTCTTTGTTGGTGTCTTGGAATGGTCTTCCTGGGACTGGCCATCTTTACTCTGTCCTTTACCTTAGGATTTAGTTCCACCCTTACCAAACTGTGGAAGTTGCAGAATTGCAATCCTGAAATCTCGTTTGTTCTACTGCTTAAATTTCTACTCGATTTTGACAACACATAGATAAGCTACTCCCAATGACGAGATGTCCAGAAAATCCATTTCAATTTAGATGTACCTGTGTAGACCCCATAGTATTTTAGAACTATATTTTACTCGGAGTCTTTGATACCCATATGGGTGCGCAAGGTATGGAAGGTATTTGTGAACTTCAACACTTTTTGGCCCCTCTCTTGATGCAATGTGGTCCATCTTGTCTATTGATCATCACAGTTTCCAACATGATAGTATTGTTCCTTGAGGGAATCGAAAAACGTCACCTAAATGGGTCCTGGCCCAAAAATTGGAGACTCATCCTCGAAATGTTTCTCACAGTAAGTATCCCACCAATCGATGACATGGGGAAGGGCCTTAAGGAGTGCGAAGGTGATTTTTTCACTGTTGGAAAATGTTTTGACAGAGAAATAAATTTCTAGCAGACTTAACTATTTTTCCAAAGCATAGACATCTATCTGGAATTCAAATAAATGAACATCAAATTTAACTTGTACCTTAAAGGGAATCACACCTCCAAAGTGAATACTAGTTGAAGGTTCCTCTGTTCATATTGATAGACATCGAAGGATCTGGGTGAAATTATCCATCATCTCGTTCCTCTGTCATCCGAGGGATTCCTTGAGAAATAATTTTATAGGATTTATTCCTCCATCATCCCTCTTTAATTTCTCCATGGGAGCTTTCTTGGGTGGGAGAGAGTGTTTTTCCTCAATAGAAACAAGCTCAAGAGACAAATATCTATATTTTGAGCCCATCATGTACATGCACTCAAAATGACAAGGAACATAATGCTATGATACCACTAATCCATATTATTTTGAAAATGACATGAAGGAATACATATAATAGAGATATAACAAGGAGATACATAGAGATATCGAAAGGAACACAGTAATACAATAAAACTCAGATTCTATTAATGATTGTCTGGAATACAAAATATTGTAAAAGGACACAAGCTAGCTAGAATGGTGGTAGCTTATCTCTGAAGAGAGATGTTTCATCTATGCTCATCAAAAGAAGTTGATTAAAATGAGGCTCCAAAGGCCTTTTTAACTTAAAGAATAAATGAGAAAACCCTAAAAATCCAAAACCCTAACCTTGGAATATGAAACGCCAAAAGGTTTTTGGGCCCTAATGGGGGTAGTTGATACATCAACTTCTCGAGGGTGCAACTTTTTCATACAATCTCCATTTGGGGCTCTAGTTACCCCATAAAAAAGGTCTAGTCAAGGACTACATATTCCAAACCTCCCAATACGTCTCAATAGGGATATAATGGGCACTTCCAAGTTAAAAGAACATCGTTTAGGGCCTCAGAACGACCCTAGAAGTTTGGGACCTGGAAAAACTGTAGAAAAACTGCCAAGATGGAAACCATAATTTGAGCCACTGGAATAGGTGGGCGGCCACCGACCAATTAGATCATTCCCAAAAAAGAGTTCCCTCACCAACCCTATTTCCAAGGTTGGTTTTATCTTTGATCAGGCCATTGATATTATGGCATGGATGAATACCATTTTTGAGATGGATATTGATATGGAACAAAATACTAGGAGGGATCTTAAGCCATACCTAATGGTCATGGTGGCAATGGTTGTTTCTAGGCTACAAAATATTTCTTTTATGTTTCCTCATTATCCCCTTGATATACTACTTTAAGCTTTGTAAATGAAGCATTGTTCTTAGTTTCATGGCCTTACTCGCATATATCGCATATGTCTACATTATTTAGGGGGAATTCCTATAAATGGTTCTTTTTCTGATATGGCTAATTAAAAAATACCTCCTCTTTTTTCTTTCCGGCTTCCATTGTGTCTAAGTGAGAGATGAGTGAACTAATAATATCAGTCTTGAAAACATCTAGTATGTTCCCCAGCTCAGTACTAGTGACCCATCCTTCAGATGACCTTGTGATTTTTGTATCCTTGGGACCATTTTCATACTTTGAAGTGCCATGTGAGTAGAATCTTCATAGTTCATAGATCATATGTCATATGGTAGATTTATCCATCTCCCATGATGTTCAATACATCAATAAAATCATCTATGATCTCTCTAAGGAGAATTGTATGTAAAGTTTCTTGTTCTAACTTGTTTTTCTTTGATCTTTACAGGTTATACTGAAACCTCTTAAGACAGTCCTCTAGGCCTATGTCTTCCCTCTTGGTCATCTTGAAGATTTCCTCCCGAAGGTCCCGAACCTTGCAATAATATTGATGTTTTAGGAATAATTTAATAATGTACATGGAGTTAATATCAAGGCGAATCCATAAGAATATCATAAGAGGTCAACCCTTTACAACGAAACAACAAGAAATTAGAACCAAGGTACCATCAACAAGTAAGGCCCCAAGAGTATCAATTTCATAAGTAAACTTGAGGGTTTCAATACAACTGTAGCATTCCTTTATGGACTATCCCAGGGATGAATTTTTCATGTTAACACCCAACGCCCATAACCTGGAAAAGTTGCAGCCGTACATAGAAAGTGAGAAACTAAAACTAGTGATCGATCCAAAGAGCTCATATTCATTTATAAAGGCTTTCAAACATCAAGAAAGTGGACGAGCCAGAGGAAAGATTGTCATTTCACCCATCGAGTAAAAGAAGATTTGATGCTTTCAAACATCAGGAAGGTGGAAATCTAGAAGAAATATTGTCATTTCACCCATCGAATCAAACACTATGGTTATTATTGTAGGGATTTCCAATCCATTATATATAATTACGTTGATAGGTGTCAAATATATGGTGTCTGGGTTCCAGAATTTTAGTTTCTTTTATGTGGATGGTCACAATTTAATGACGATTGAATATTATTCTTCATTGTTGCTATGAGGGATAAGATTTAAATATAAACCAAATCTCAAGTGTTATTTTTTTTAATTAATATTAATATGGAGTGTTATTTTCTTTTATTTTTTTTGTTATTAATATTTTTCTTTATTATTATTGTTGTTGAATATTCTTCTTCATTCTTGTTATGAGGGATGAGATTTAAATATAAACCAAATTGGAGTGTTATTTTTTTAATTAGTATTAATATGGAGTGTTATTTTCTTTTATTCTTTTTTATTATTAATATTTTTCTTTATTAATATTAATAGGTATAGAATACCAACTCTCATAGAATAATCATGGCTAGGTGACTACTTTCTCTATCTCAATTAGAATGGTGTCTACTTCCTATAATAACATTTAAATTAATCGGCTTCATGCTTAATTAATGCCCTTCTTAGACTCCAATGATTATGTTATTAATCCTATGATATTGGTTCCTTTGCTTTGTTTACTTAAGATTGCAACTACAAGTGGCCTAAAACTATTCTATTTCTATAGCAAGAACAATCTACAAGAAACAAAATGAACAATAGTCTACCTCAAATAAAATGAACAAGTGTTGAAAATAAATAAATATCACAACTAAACTACAACGTATGTATAAAAAATGTGCATAGTTCCTTACCTCTAGTGGGCCTCCTCAAGGGTTTGGTCTGTGCATTAGCATATAACAAGCATATATTATCCAGTGGAAAAAGTATTACAAATGTGATGGAAAAACACAGTAAGCTCCACTAAAGGTAAGGATGTCCCTATTTATATAAGTGAGCAAATCATTTACTCATTCTAAAATAATAAAGAGAGGGCTCCTTGATTTGGGGTTTAAGGTTTCAATTACAACTAATATGGAGCATTGAGATCTAATTGATCACAAACACTCAAAATGATATTCATACATATATTAACAAACTCAATCACTTTCTAGTCGCAAATTCTGAAGCACACAGATATTATGCTTGTTCACACAGTGATGATTCAAGCCAATGGATCGGTTATGAGTTGTTATGATGCAACATATTCATTTATTGTTCTAGGAAATAATAGGCTCAATTTGTTACAATGCCAATGTGAGGTTGAAAATTTCGTTGGTCCTGATGAGTGATGATGTTTACTACAAGTAGCAAGTTCATGGATTCCTTCTTGTTGCCATAAATACTTGGCATTGGCCCTTGACCAAGTTTTGAGGAAAAATTGGTCATGTTTGACCACTTTTGGGACTTTGACAGGCTGGTTGAAGATGGAGTGCCTAGGCGGAGCTGAGATCGTGGGATCTCGCTTGTTTTGCGGGCTTGTGGAATGAGAAAAGGGTTTACTAGGGTTTATGTAACGAGCTATGGGATGTGGGCCCATGGGTTTAACCATGACTAGGCCTTTTTGTAAATGTATAAATAAAAAGTATCTAAGCGATGTAAAGGTAGTTACTGATTGACTTAGTGCATGACTAGTTGGATTTGTGCAAGAGTATGTTAAGACTTGTGGAGTTAAGTACAAGTGTTTTCTAATCTTCTTAGTGAACAGACGTTGTATGTAAGGATTTGTGCTTGACAGAGGAGTTGGCTCTGTGCCTCGACCTAATTGTGGAAAGGAGGATCTGGTGCTCAGTGCGCAGATATCTTATCCTCAACAGAGTTAGCTCTGTGCCTTGACCTAATTTAGGGAAGGAGGATCTGGTGCTCTGTGCACAGATATCCTGTCCTTGACGGAGTTGGCTCTGTGTCTTTGTGCACAGGAGCGATTGATTGTAAGAATATTGGGGACTACTAAAGAAGAAGAGAAGAATTTGGTGGATGTAGCCCTACACTGGGGTGAACTCCGTATATCATGTATCTTGATGTGCTTTGTGCAATGTTGTTTATGTGTTTATCTTTATAGTGTTGTTATTATAATGTATGATGAATGGATCTGATGTTGTTTCTTAGTGCTTAGTGGTATTAAATATAACTGAATGCTAGATCCAAGCTAATACTATGTGTTAAGTGACTGAAAGTGCTTGATCTTTATTGTCACTGCATTGATCTGTAATAAGGGTTTAAACTTTGATGTGAATGAGACTCATGAACTAATTCATATTGTTGGATAAGTGCTCAGTTAAGTGTTGTAATCACAGATCTATGTCCCAGCTGGTTGTAGACACCTAAGTCCAGCAACCCCCCCTGCCTCTACCTCAGGTGAGACTTCATTTTCTTTGCATGTGTTGTTGAAAAGGCCGATGGTTAGGGTTTTTTTGGTGCATTGTTGAAGTGTTGAACCTTGGGTTTTCCCCTGTGCCAAAAAATGGTTATGTTGTCGGGACCTGAAACTGTGATGGTTGGGAATTGAAGGAAAGAGAAAAGATCTGTGTGTAGATCTTTTGTTGTAGTGCTTAGTATTCTACTTTACTTGCAAAGCTCTGTGCTAAGAAAGAAACCTGATCTGTAGAAAAGAGGTGAGATCTTAAATCTTTGTGCTTTGGTAAGAGTAAGACAAGAATTTTTTTTTTTTTTGAAAACATGAATCTAGGTGTGTTTGATAGATTTTGTCCTAGTCTGAAAGCTAGGGAACAATTAGAATAATTGATCTGAATAGAGAAATATATGTTATTCCTATGCATAGAAATATTTTTTGGACTAATAAGTGGATGGAGGAACCTAGAAATAATTTTTGCAGATTGCAGGTCCCTCACTATGATCCCAGTGCACAGTACAGGAGAGGTTGGGGATCATTTAAAAGAAAGAGAGGATTGAAACTGTGTTATAATTGCAGAAGATCAGGACATGTTGCTAAGGAATGCCTTGGCACATGTTCTATTTGTTTTTGTTGTAAAGTTATTGGTCATGAGGTTGAAGATTGCCCAAATATGATTGCTAAAGTTGAAAAGATGAACATGAGACAAGAAAACTATAAATGAGGTCAAGAGACTAAGGATATGTTAGAGAATCAAAAAGAGAAAGAATTAGAGACTATGTTGTTACAGTTGAAAGAAATAATGAATGATCACAGAGACATCAGTTTACTAGAGATATTGAAAGTAAAACAACACATAGTTACAAGAATAGAAGACTTCGACATAGGCTGTGTATTGGATGAAGAAACACATGTGAATATTATGCCAGAAAGCACTTGGGAAATATTGGGAAATCCTGCTATGGTACCTTCATTGGGAAGGGTAGGCTTGTTTAAAGGAAAGATGATAACCCTATGTGGAAGAGTTAGTACTATACCTATGATTTCTCATGAAACATTGACTGAAGAAGAATTTGAAGTCATTAAATTTGTTGAGAACAACACCCCTTTTCCACTGTTGTTAGGATAGACTTGGATCGAGAAAGATTAGATCAAAAGGAAAGAAGAGGAGGAAGCTACAAAACAGAAAAATAAAGAACTAAGTAACTTCATAACCAGAAAAATAGAGCGACTAATAGAAGAGCAAGAGGATAAGTCTAAGCAACAGAGGGAAAGAGAATTAGTTGTCGAAGTTGAAAGAATGCAAGAAGACTCGAAGAACCTGCCCATGGAAGAAAGAAGTATAGCCACCACAGAAATAGTAAGAGAAGGGACATTAACCTCATAATCTGTAAGAGCACATAAGTAGTATGAAGTCACTTTACTAGGAGAAGATAAGAACAAGAATGGAAAGACGATTCCATAAATTTTTAGAGAAGTTTATATTACTGGAAAGGAGGCTAGGAAGATCAATAAGAAGAAAGCTAAGCTAGAAAAACTATAGGAAGCTTCATAGAACAAGAGGAGGACTTCATAGGAGGTAGGATTGTAGGATTTGAACCTTGCCAGAATAGCAGAACCATGCAGAATGGGACCTCGCGACGACGAAGCCATATGACCATTGGAGACGCCTCGACCAATGATGCTCCAAAATGGCTAGAAACACAGTTATTGACAGAAAGACTATCATTAGACTATTGAGACTGTGCCATAACGAATGGATTCACATTGATGGGTGCACTCCTACCCATTGGAGGAATCTGTTACGACGCTTTCTTATTTAACCCGTCAGACGCTGCGTCGAGACCACTTTTTTCCACCCATGATTATCCGAGCTAATAGAGAATCGATTGCATATTGCATTGTGATTTATAGACCTCATCATCCATTTGATTACCTCGATTGTCTTTTCACCTACCAAATCTATTTGGGTATGAGTGTGAATGTTGGGCGAATCGAGCATGTTAGAGAAGTCCATGGAAGAGATTCTCGTGGAGCTCATGGATGAGAAAGTTATGTCTGTAGGAATACAGGAATCGTCGACTAGGGGACTACAAGCATCCCCTTCGACTGCACTTCGTTCTAGCCGTACTAACCCCAGAACTGAGAAGAAAAGCAAGCATCACGACGATCGGAATAACGCAAAGTAGATCCTGTCGGTCTTGCCAGATTACATCCCACCTTTGGTTAGTGCGGTTAACCATGACAACATCCCATGGGACTTTGAGTACACATTGACCATCGTGTACATCCCGAAGGGGATACGTGTAGCTGGAACCCAGTTGGGACATATCCCAGCTCTGAAGAATAGCAATTTCAACCTCAGCAATAGGAAGAACTATGCGATGTTCGCACCCCATAGATACCTCATGAAGATGACTGGGAAGAAGCCTCAGATAGTCTCCCAACCATGGATAAAGGAGATCGCGTAGTCCACAGTATTGAATGTAATGAATATTCCTCACTTTGGCCGACATCAGGAGGTTAACGCTTGCTTTAAACTCCTCTTGTCATGCTATCATGGAAGATATTTGTGGCTCGACATGCACATCATTGTGGATCCGATGTTGATCCCCCTAATCACAGGACTGAGCATGAAGGGAATGGACCCTCAACAGTTCTACCTAGGGAAGACTTCAGATTTCTCCCTGGCATAGCGCATAAAGGAGGATTATGGCGATGTAGAAAAGGGAAAGTGAGGCTACAAGGTATCCTCTATCCAGGATGCTACAGTGCACCTCACTTTCCAACTTATAACTGGCAAGATCTTTAGAAATAATCGCCCAACATAGGTCATTGGGTTCGTAGCAGATCTCAGAGGGAAGTACGTAGAAGGATTGCAAATGAACTGGGTGAGTTACCTCATCAATGAGCTGGAGAAGGATTGTCACGAAGCGCAATATCAGGGATATGAGTTCCATTTTAGCTGGCTACTCATGTTGATTTCATTTTTCTCTTGGAAAATTCTGGAAGGAGTAGCCTTCCTAGAGATTGAACCATCAGAGTCGTTGGGTGCGAGGTTCTCCACCTTGTGGTATACAAATGATATGTTGAAGAAGTGGAAGTCGAACGTTGTGTTCCATGCCTACTACCAACAGTTGAAGCGTGCTATTGAGGAATTTTCGTGCATGACACTGAACACATTGCACCAGTACCGACCGCCAGCGAAGTTTCGTGCAGATCAACACTTTATCTATATCACCACGTGAATGGATGAGAGAAAGGAGGAGTTGCAGTCATATTATAAGCTGACCGATGAAGATATGGAAGAGATCACCAAAGAATGGCCGACGGAGTTCCTTGTACCAGTTGAATATGAAAAACTGTCCGAAGCAGACATCATATGAATCCCTTTGGTCACCCGAGTCGAGCATGTCGGACAGAGTAGCGCGAAGAAAAAGAACAAAAAGGTAGAAGTCCAAGAAATAGATGAGGAGAACAGTGCCTCTGAGGAAGATGGAATCGATTCGCAAGGAGGAGGGGACAAAGGAGAAACACAAGAAGAAGGTGAAGCTACACCGCCTTAGGATCCCCTTGTTGGAACAAAGACTTCATAGAAAAAGACATGCACTAGTAAGCCCAAGATAAAGGCCATGCTCACAATGGACGACATCGATCTAATCATCGCAACCATGGAGGATGCTTCAGAAGATATATTGCAGTGATATGGAGAAAAGAAAGAAACATTGTATGAAAGAATCGATAAGGAGATGAAATAGATACAATAAGCTATTCATTCGAGCCGCATAGTATCCATTGCCCCTTCTTCATCGAAAATTGCAGAATTGGGGGATGAGGCCTCCCAATTATGAAGACTAGAAGATGCAACATAGGCTCGACTTCATTGATTCCAAGAAGATAAGGAGAAGGCTACAGAAGCCTTGAATCAAGAAAATGAGGAGGTCTTAGAGAAACTACGAGCTACGCAGTCTTGCATAACCGCCTACGAGAAGGAGAAAGATGAAATATTGGCGATGTTTGAGGAGGACAAAGTAAAGATGCAGAAAGAAAACTACCAACTCCTCGCAGAGAAGACTGCGGTCAAGGAAGTGGTGACTACAACACTTCTCTCTGTGTCGAGCTTAGCATAGGAGGAACAAGATTCATTCGAGATTCAAGTGGGGAATCTCGGTGAGGCCATTCAGCAGCTTCAAGCATGGATAATGGAGTTAGAGATACAAGAAGTGTCGAGCAATCCGCAAGAAGTGTGCGATCAGAGAGAGGAAGATGCCAATAGTGCAGTTGGAAGGATTAGGGTACTCGCCTCAGAGTGTAAGCAGTTGAGTGATCGTAGTGCGCAGACCTATGAACACCTCGCAGAATGTTTGGATCTGAGGAAACTGGAAGCACAACTACAGGAGGTGAAGCAACAGACATCCACCATGTAGGCACAAATGAAGCTACTCACTACAGTCAATAAAATGAAAATATCATAGGAACAACGCATAGTCCAGCAAAATATTTCTACCATCCAAAGCAGAGTCATGGAAGTTACACAGAGACTACAGTCAATGCAGGATGAAGCCTTCACAATTTTTGAAGAGACTGAAGGACAAGGCTTGCATCTAGACCAAGTGGTTGTGATAGTGGAACAACGCCTGGAAGGGCCTATTACAGAGAAAATAATTCACAAGTTCACTGAGCAGGAGGCTCTAGAAAAACAACAAGTTGAGGTAGCTCGAGCTAAGCTTGAGGCCTTTGAAGCAACGTTACCCAGATCTGAGTGAATCAGGATGAGTCACAAGTGAGTGATGGGGGCCTGTTGGCCCTCGAACAATTTTCAAGCAAACATTGGTCATGTTTGACCACTTTTGGGACTTCGACAGGTTGGTCGAAGATGGAGCACCCAGGTGGAGCTGAGATTGTGGGATCTCGCTTGTTTTGTGGGCTTGTGGACCGACCAAAGGGTTTACTAGGGTTTATGTAACGGGTTATGGGATGTCGGCCCATGGGTTTACCCATGATTAGGCCTTTTTGGAAATTTATAAATAAGAAGTAGCTTAGTGATGTAAAGGTAGTTACTGATTGGCTTAGTGCATGACTAGTTGGATTTGTGCAAGAGTATGTTAAAACTTGTGGAGCTAAGTGCAAGTGTTTTGTAAGTTTTTTAGTGAACATACGTTGTAGGTAAGGATTTATGCTTGAAAGAGGAGTTGGATCTATGCCTCGACCTGATTTTGGGAAGGACGATCTGGTGCTCAGTGCGCAGATCTCCTATCCTCTACGGAGTTGGATCTGTGCCTTGACCTGATTTAGGGAAGGATGATCTAGTGCTCTGTGCGCAGATCTTTTGTCCTCGACGGAGTTGGATTTGTGGATTTTTGCACAACAATGACTGACTATAAAAATATTAGGGACTAATAAAGAAGAAGAGAAGAAGTTGGTGGATGTATCCCTACACTTTGGTGAACCACGCATATCCTGTGTCTTGATGTGATTTGTGCGATGTTGTTTACTTTTTTATCTTCTTAGTGTTGTTATTATAATGTATGATGAATGGATCTGATGTTGTTTCTTAGTTCTTAGTGGTATTAAATATAACTTAATTCTAGATCCAAGCTAATTCTATGTGTTAAGTGATTGAAAGTGTTTGATCTTTATTGTCACTGTGCTGATCTGTAATAGGGGTTTAATCTATGATGTGAATGAGACTCGTGAACTAATTCATATTGTTGGCTAAGTGTTTAGTTAAGTGTTGTAATCATAGATCTGTGTCCCATATTGGTTGTAGACACCTGAGTCCTGCAACCCCCCCTGCCTCTACCTCAGGTGAGACTTCATCTGCTTTGCAGGTGTTGCCGAAAGGGTTGGTAGTTAGGGTTTTGTTGGTGCGTTGTTAAAGCATTGAACCTTGGGTCTTCCCCTGTGCCAACACTTGGTATCTTCCTCGATCTTCCTTGACTGTGGAAATCCCTTTTTGATACCTTGTAAAATATTTTACAAAGTATATAATACATGTTGTGTTAACAATTTTATTAGAGCACACATATATATACATATTCTAGCACACATATATACATATTCTAGCACATCATTTATCATTCACTAAAAACGCAAGTCATTTCATAACCTTCTTTAATTTATCATGCAAGCAAAAAGAAATCTAAATCRCAATCYATTTACCTTTGAGTACATRCAAAGCATAGATATGGTAATGGGAATATGTGGAAGATAAACTTTAGAATTATATTGGTAGACTTTAGGGTTTAGTTCTAGGTCAAAAGAGTGGAGAAAACATGTCGYTTYTTGAAATCATCAATGGATTCATGAACTAGYTGTTGTTCYTGTTCATCCATGTATCCCTCATATGCTTGGGCACCACTAAGATTGTGTTCTCTATGGAGTAATTCTTCCTTAATTTGTTCCTATATGGTTGKTTTTCTTMTTTATATTCTTAATTTTCAATTTGATGTTCCATTTTCCCTTTATGTTCTTGATCTTTATCCAATGTTAAGGTGGAAACATCTTCCCCATGAGTTGCACCTATAGATTATTTTCTTTCTTATCTACATATTCTTGTTTATTTTCACCTTATTTTTTTGGAAACACCTTATGGGTGGAAACATATTCCCCATAAAATTAAGGGAATTATTTTCTTTCTTATTTTCATCCCCCAAATCTAATGAAGGATTTATTTGAAACACATGGAACAAATATTCCATTTCTCTTTTTATTTCATGGAAAACCTCAATCCAATCTTCTAAGCATACCATCCTTTCTTCTTTAATATATTCTTTAGACATTAGACCTTCAATGTGTTTCTCAGTTGAATTTTATTCAAGGGAGTCATAAGAATAATCTTCATCCATGGAATTATAAGGTTTATCTCAAATATCATGATTCTCAAAGGCATTAATAACTTCATACCTTTTATCTTCTTTCACAGTTACCACAGTCTTTAAAAACATCCTCAAAATATTGATGATTAGGACCCAAACACTTCAATAAGATTCTAAACAAATGAGCACAAGAAGATATTTTCTTAGGATTACTAATATGACTTAGGAAATATTTTTCCTTCATCTCCAAAGAGAATACAAACAACTTAATAAGGACATCCTCATGAGATACATCAAGATTTAGAACATAGTCCAAAAATAAAACAATGTGTTGAAGGGAATGAGATTCAATACCATCAAACTTAAGAAGATTTTCTACCCATTCTTGAATAAAATGATTAGTATATCCACTAATTCCTTCTAGATCAAAACAATGATGAAACTCACAAAAATCCCAAGGTGCCATTTTTCCAATAACTTAAATTTAAAAATAAAATGTGGAAAGAGTGGAGTGGCCAAGGTGAATGCTCAAATCTCGGTACAATGTTGCTTTCTTTACCGTACAACAAACAATCCTCTAAAATATCTTCTAGGGAAATGGGATTCCTCTCCTCAATGGAGTCACCAGATGAGTAAAACTAATAAAACCTTCGAATCCTCTAAAATCTCTTAGGGAAATGGGATTCCCCCCCTCAATGGAGTCGCCAAATGCATAAAAATAATAAAACCTTCAAATCCTTTGCATCATTTTTTTAAGACAAACTTTGAATACCCAAGGAATGGACTTTATGCCCAACAATGATGCCAAAATGTTACCGCTCAAACTCTCACTAGGCGAAGAAAGTGTTAACCACAAAATGCAAGAGACTAAATGCACTATCATGCAAGCCACCTAATCTCACCTCAATGGCCTTGCCCCACACTTCAGACTAAGGAAAGAAACTTCCATAGCCTAGGGGGAAACCCTACAAGTCAATCCAAGATAAATCTTTATAGATGGGAGTCTTGCTTAACTTGAATTGATTATTAAATATAACCCCATAAATACTCTTGTATGGAAAAAATGTGGTAATAAACTGGAGTGCAAGATGGTTTACTTGATCAAATCATAAAATTACCACCAAATGTGTGATCGCCAACAACCATAACAAATAAATGGTGAATTGACCAAAGCAAGTACTCAATTTTTTTTTCACAAAGTTTAGTTTGATTCTCCAAAGTGTAAGTTATGTGGTGAAAGAATGCAATTTAACCATCAAACTAATCCAAGAATGTTGCATTAAACCAAATTTGATCATTTAAAGTGATTTCTCATATGTGCTAATCTAAAGACATTTAAAGGTATTTATGACCTTCACATCATGAAGTGACGTAGAAATGGAAATTGTCTATACCAAGTGTTGGAGCATTGATTCCAAGGTTATAGTCAATGAACATATTAGACAATATTAAATGACATCATAATTGTTGTGAACCATTCATTACAAATAAATATCCAAAATCCATTCTAGAATTTTAAGAAGCAATCCATAACATAGATACCACAAGTTCACCATGTTATTTTGTACCAGTTCTGATTACTTTGTAGGTTTATTTCTTGAGTATTATTTTCATAGATATCAATGAAAATAGTAAGGAACAATGTTGTTGGACTCAAATATTGTCATGAGAATTAGTGTTAAATGGCATGAAGCTCTATCTAAAACCCATGGACAACAATTCAAAATTAGTTTGAGTTCAATCAAATATATAGTAGTATCTAAACACCATTAACCATGCAATTTTAAAACATGTGATGACAATACATAGTGAATCCAATGAGCAAAAATATATATCAAAAGAGTATATGAGGTTCCAATCTAGTGATGTATAATTCAATTTAGCTTATGTTTGTAGAAGGGCTCTAAAACATTTTTTTTTATCATTCTATTAACCTTTAACAGTGATCAAAATAGCACAAAGGAAAAAACATGATTCATCTAGTATACTTTCCAGCAAGTCGAACAAAATAGCACATACGAAAAACATGATTCATCTAGCACACTTTCCAGCAAGTCGTTCCATCTTTTTAGGCATATATTCAATATTAATTATTCTAAGATTATAAACAAGATGGGAAAATACAAATAAATGTACTGAAATGAGTCAAACATTAGATTTGATCGATGTCAAGTGATTAATAGTGTCATTAAAATAATTAAAAACACCTATAAATTCATCCAAGTTCATTCATGGGATCAACTTTATCATGTTGAGATAAATGCTTTAAAATAAATTCAGCCCTTTAGAAATAACTTCATAGGTGGAATGTGAAATATATCAAATTATTAGTTTTGTGTTTAGGTTTTAATGAAACTTCATTAGATCTACGCAATAATCATGAGTTAAACCAATAGATCTCAGCAAGAGTGCAAGTTGACCTAGGTCAAATAAATTTTCTTTGAGAAATTACCTACATATCAACATTTCTAATACATTCATATTTAACATGAAAACCCTAGACTTGTTATCTTTCAGGTATAATTGGTTATTTCTATGTGAGATTTAAAACATTGACGAAAATTTTAGATCCAAATATAAAATTGCAAATTGATTTTAAGAAAACCTCTTTGTTAGTGTGACCTGCATTAAATTTCCAATTTCATTGCAAAATATGGAAGATTGTTAGCACACAAAAACTTGGAAGGAGCAACCTAGATCAACAAATGAAAACTATCAAACCCTAAGTTGCTTATAAACTAAAATATTTAAAAGGGAAAGTTAATTGATATGACTATAAAGAGAAAGCAAAACATAGTTCTTACCATTGGGTTATGGGGTCTAGTATACTCTTGAGTATTTTTTCTCTTACCTTTGATTACTTTTCCTCTTACCTTTGTTGTTCGAAGTCCCCAAGCATCTTGAAATATTGTTGGTGAACATTGATCTAAACAATTTGAACTATGTAAGAATCAGAGGGAGGTTAATCCTAAAGTACTTAACCTGAGTATTACAAACATTAATTCGTAAACCAAACCTAGTGTAAGGAGGTAAAACCCTATGATATTTACCCCCAATACAATATTATTAACTTAGAAAATTCACAAGTAAATGAAAGATAAAATTCATCATACTTCACTTGCATTCATTTCTTTGCAATAACTCCTTCCTCAATGAATTCTTGCAATATCAAACCCTTCTTTGATTACCCTAGGACATTTTTACTCAAGAAAATAACAAGTTATTACACCAAAATTATGAGAAAATAGGTCTTCCAATCTATTTACAACCATGACAAATGAGAGAGGCATCATTCTTTTTTAGATAAAGTGCTCCAAATACCATACAATGAATTCCATGAGCTAAAATAATGTAATTATCTCAAATGAAACCATGATCCTAATACCATTTTCCCAAGTGAAAACCACAGGACAATACCATAGGTGTTTACAACAAATATTCAAATGTAAGGGCACCCTCTTTAAAATGTGAAAATTATAACAAAAAGAAACATATATTGTCCATAAGATCATGGTAACAAGTTCTCCCTCCTCAAATTGTGCGAGCAACCTTTCCAAAACATGTGTTAGGTCAAAGGAGTCCCAAGAACAAGGGCACCCCCTAACGAACCTGTTATCACATAAAGTTGTCAAGAGTTGTATGTGTTTATTGTGAATACCCAAATCTTCACCACTGCTCTGTCTCTCTCTTTTCCACAGACCATTCCTAGAATTTTTTCCCCATCCAGTTGATAAAGTCAGTTTCCTTTCCAATCGATGATCTGGTTTTCCTTAGTGTCTTGCTTGACCGATCCCTGACTCTATGTTTTTCTGTTTTCCTTAAGGGATGAGCACATATCGTGGTTTCGGTCTAAATTACTGGTCATCTTGTTTTCCATTGATTTAGATCACAGCAGGTTGTCCAAAGTCCTCTTTTTGAGTAGGTATCAGCCTTGAGCACAAAGTGCAGCATTCAGAGAATTTCATTTCAGGATTGAATCACCAACAAGAAGGTTTAATTTTCAATGAAGGAGATCCCATAAGTAGTTTGGATCAATGAATCTAGGGTGGTTAGGATTTCAAAGTCACACAAGGATTAAAGACTAGGCAAAGGGGCTAAGGTCCCAAAGAAAATCTGAGCCATCCAAATCAATATGACACATGGAGGAAGATCCCTCATTTCGGAAATCGGGACTCGGAGGGTTGTAATATTTTTCTGTTGAAGAGTCCCAAAGAGATGAAGCCTAAAGGTCCCAAAGTAAATATCAACCATCCAAATCAAGAGCCCACGCGTCGGCATACCTCACACTTCGGAATTCAACACTTCGGGGAATTGTGCGAGCAAGCATTAAAAAAGTCCAGAGGCATGAACTACCAAAATCAATCTTGGTCGTCTAGAATAAGAGGCCACGTGTCACCATATCTCTTGTTTCATAGATTCGAAACTCTGGAGGATTGTAAGAGCTGCGCACCCATAAGGCTTGAAGCCCGAAATCACGAAGTGTTTGTGAGTCGTTGATATTTGTAGTAGGAGCCAGGGTTCATCCAAGAGCGATGTGTGGCAACAAAGTGTGGCTTTCATTGATCGTATATCACGATCAGATAAATGGCTCACGTGTATTCGACATATCAAAGTTGCGCGAGGACTAGTCGCTAGACATAAGCCCTGAAGTTGTAGATATTTTTCCACGTATTCCTTTCAGATCAGACGATCAATATTTTCTTCGGGAAATCAGGCTTCAGAAGTCCATTCATGACAGAAACTTTATCATGATGAGATAAATTCTTGAAAATAAATTCGGCACTTTGGAAAGAAGTTCATTGGTGGAATGTGCAATATATCAAATTATTAGTGTAGCGTTTAGGCTTTAATGAAACTTCATTAGATCTACACAATAATCATGAGTTAACCCAATAGATCTCCGCAAGAGTCCAAGTTGACCTAGATCAAACAAATTTTCTTTGAGAAATTACCTGTACATATCAACATTTCTAATACATTCAGATTTAACATGAAAACCTTAGACTTGTTAGCTTTAAGGTATAATTGGTTAGTTCTATGTGAGAATTAAAACATTGAAGAAAATGTTAGATCCAAATATAAATTGCAAATTGATTTTAAGAAAACCTCTTTATGAGTGCGACCTACATTAAATTACCAATTTCATTGCAAAATATGGAAGATTTTTAGCACACAAAAACTTGGAAGGAAAAACCTAGATCAAGAAATGAAAACTATCAAACCCTAAGTTGCTTTTAAACTAAAATATTTAAAAGGGAAAATTAAGTGATATGACTATAAAGAGAAAGAAAAACATAGTGCTTACCATTGGGTTATGGGGTCTAGTATACTCTTGAGTAATTTTTATCTTACCTTTGAGTATTTTTCCTCTTACCTTTGTTGTTTGAAGTCCCCAAGCATGTTGGAATATTGTTGGTGAACATCGATCTAAACAATATGAACTATGTAAGAATCATGGGGAGGTTAATCCTAAAGGACTTAACCTGATTATTACAAACATTAATTTGTAAACTAAACCTAGCGTAAAGAGGTAAAACCCTATGATATTCACCCCCAATACAATATTATTAACTTAGAAAATTCACAAGTAAATGAAATAGAAAATTCATTATACTTCACTTGCATTCATTTCTTTGCAATAACTCCTTCCTCAATGAATACTTACAATATCAAACCCTTCTTTGATTACCCTATAACATTTTTACTCAAGAAGATAACAAGTTATTACACCAAAATTACAAGAAAATAGGTCTTCCAATCTATTTCTAGCTATGAAAAATGAGAGAGGCGTCCTACATATATAGATAAAGTGCACCAAATACCATACAATGAATTCCATGAGATAAAATAATGAAATTTTCGCAAATGAAACCATGATCCTAATACCATATTCCCAAGTGAAAACCATGTGATAATACCATAGGTGGTTACAACAAATCCTCAAATGTAGGGAACCCTATTCAAAATGTGAAAATTATAACAAACAGATACGCATATTGTCCATAAGAGCATGGTAAAAAGTTCGCCCTCCTGATATTGTGCCAACAACCTTTCCAAAAAATTTGTTAAGTCAAAGGAGGCCCAAGAACAAGGGCACCCCTACCGAACCTAAACGATCATGGAATAAATCATGCACGCGTGTGATAAATGACTAGATAATGAAGTGTTCCCTTCTAGAAGGGTCTACAAACCACATATGTGAGTCTAGGAGAGAGAAAGTGCACCTAGGAGAATATTTCATACACGTGCCAAGTAAAAATCATCGCCAAATATCTAGAAATCCATCATGTGTGAAAAAGGGTCCAAAAAGGGGTGTGCTCCACATGTGTTCTAGGATCACCACCACAACTATTTCTTGGATGGTCCATATGATGATAACTATACAAATGATGATGTGGACACCTCTATGATGATGTGTCATCCCTGTCATTTCCCAATACACTGACATGTATACTAATCCAGTACATGTATCCCAAGAAAATGGCACATATTCTGATGTAGGTAGGTATGATTGTATACAAGTACATAGATCCTTATGATGGTATGCAAATCCCAAGGCAATGTCTCGTATATTGAGGTATAGTGCATGGATGCTAATGTGGGGTGTCCACCTATAATGATGAATCAAGTCTCAACAGAAGTTATTAGGAAATGCACATTAGTTAATCCCTTCTAACAACTCCACAACATAAGTTAATTTTAGAATGTTCTTATGTTTACCATGGTGGGACAACCTTACCCTTATTACGTGTGACAATTCCTAGGATAAGAGGTATTTCCTAAATCACTTGTTACAGACCTTGGTGGATGACATATGATAATTCAAACATGAGTGGGGATAGTGTATTTTTCATGAAAGAGATGGAAATGAAAGGGAAATGATGCAAACTATAAGGTATTGTTAGTATATGAAGTTCACCACTTCAACCAAATCACTAGTAGTACGACTTGAACTAAGTCATGAAAACATTTATCTAAGGAGAATTACATCCCCCCATGGTATAACAAGAAAAAATAATAATATTTATTATTGTTAAAAGTGTTATTAGATCAAATCCAATGCTTATTACATTCACGATTAGGTAAGAAACCATCACACCATGTATAAGCAAGAAACCCACACACGATAACATAACACATCAAATAAAATAAAGATCATGCATGAAGTACCATCTCCGAGTGCACATAACATCAATATAACATATTAGGTGTAAGAAATAGAAGCTCATATACCATGGCATAATCATATAAAAGAACTCTTGAGTAATGTGAGGCTATATCATCATGTCTCTAATGGAAGAATTGGAAGAACAAGTTTGAAAATAAGTAAATATGAGCAAGGAGCTCATCCAAACAACATCATCACACCACTAAGAGGCGATCTAGCTACAGGTGGTGGGTATGCCCCATGTGTGGGTGTGACTCTCTCGCCATCTCACAAACCTCGTAGTATTCTATCATGATACACATTCGGTGCCACAAGCATAGATGTCGTGGTTATTGTATCGACCGACCATATATGTATTTTGTGGATGTGAGCCCCATTTTGTACTATAACACCATATTTTTTGGAGAGATGAAATATATAAAACACCTTGATCTTCAGATTTACTTATGTTACAATGTGTGCATTGATGAATGTGTTTTCCTTACTTTAGTTATGTGACAAATATCAATCTAAAACATAATTAACATATGCATCAGATACATAATTAGAACTTCTAGGTATGTGATTATAAGTAATAAAATCAAAATGTCGTTCCAAAAGTCATACCCATAGGAATCGTCGAAGTAGAGTAGGGTCTCGCAAACGGTAATTGTAATTCAACTGACATACTACTATTTGGGAGTCCAGCCGAACTTATAAAAAATGAACACCATGTGAAATGGAGTTGTGTAAGAGCTCTATAATGACACTATACTCAGCCACATTATTCATTGATGGCCCTAAACAAACACCACCTGACCCTCAGGTGAGTAAATGAACCAAGCGGCGGAATCCAAGTTCTGTGTATGACAACTGGAACTGTCTGGGAATCCTAAGTAAACTGAAGATTCTATTGACATCTGCCAACCAAGGGAAAACTCGATAAGAAATCTGATGACATAAACAAAAAGATATGTATACACTAAGATACACTAGTTTACAAAGAGTTATTCCCAAGCTTGGGGCTTAAGCATAATATATTTTCAAGTACAACCCATTTCTGGGCTTAACCGACATATTCCCTTCATAATATTCAAACTCATAGGATATTTTCTCTAAAATACGTCGCACGATATAAGGACCATGCCACATGGGGTTGAAGTTTCCTGCCCCCAATGGTTCTTTGTCTTGATTATACAAGAGAACCCAGTCACCCTCAATGTATTGTTGATGATAGACATACTTATCATACTGGACCTTGATACATCATTTATTCGCTTCGATAACTGTAGAGGCATCTCGACATTTCTCATATAGGGATATAGGTGTACGAGGCATTCTTCGATATCGAAAGCGTCAGGTAGGAGCTTAACTGCCAGTCTAAGGGAATGGATTTCACATTTAATGGGAAGGATCGACTCCACACCATGTACTAACTGAAAAGGAGAAAAAATGGTGGAATTTTTAACCAAGGTTCGATATTCCCAAAGCACGGGGTAAATCATTAAATGTTTGTTATATTTTCTCTGGGTGACAACATTTTATAAAATGGTCTTGAGAGATTTGTTCATAGCTTCTACTTGTCCATTTTACTGGGGATAGTATGAGGAAGAATGACCATGTTTAAACCCTGGTTTCGATGCTAACTTTCTCATCATTTCATTATGAAAGTGACTACCATGATCACTGACAATCCCCCTCGGGATTCCAAAGCAGGCTATAATTTGATTGAACACAAAAAATATTGTAGTCTTACCATTGGATTTAATTGTAGGCATGGGCCTCTTCCCATTTAGTAAAGTAGTCTACGACCACGATAACATGATGATGCCCCCCAGCTGACATTGGGTTGCAGTCCACAAAATCCACCCCCAACTTGGTGAAGGGACCAACGGTGATGATTGGTTGAAAATGTGATGGATGGGAGCGCATTTTCCGAGTGAACACCTGGAAATGGTGACACTTCTTGACCACTTCAACACAATATTTAAAAATTGATGGCCAAAAATAACCATCTCGTAAAATTTTATGGGTTATCCCAAGCC
This sequence comes from Picea glauca, assembly GCA_000966675.3. NCBI lineage: Eukaryota > Viridiplantae > Streptophyta > Pinopsida > Pinales > Pinaceae > Picea > Picea glauca. Next base: position 92,140 of record JZKD02S1705492.1, read on the forward strand.
TAGATAGATGACCACTACAAGACCCACTATGAAATTCATTAAGAATGGACTCAACTTCCCCCTAATTCACAAACGACGCAGGATATTATTTATGCTTCGACGATACAAAGTGTCGATGATGATAAGGTAGTATTTATCTTGATGTCGTATACATCATCGATCATCTCACGACAGATGATGAGAGAACTTCAATGTTTGAAGATAGATCAAAATGTCTCCATACCAAGGGTCTGAAGATGAGATAAGAAAAATGTTTTCATTCGTGAATGAATCAACATGGATAATGTCCTCATCTAGTCAAGGGAAGTCTGATATCAACTCGAAAAAAAATAACAATTTTTTAGATTTTGCCGAAGCTAAATCGAGGTCAAACTCTTGCAAAATGACAATCCTCTTATTATATTTCCCCCTATGATATGACAAGTAAGGATGTATTGAAATGTCTATACATCAACAACTATAGTAGTTTTTCAAAGAAATATATAATGTCGTAATATTTGAACCACATGTATGGCAACCAAGGCTAGCTTATCAATGTGAAATTATTTAAGCTTGGGACCGATTAAATTTCAACTAAGATAGTAGAAAATGTGCTCATGGAGCTCATCATCTTCCTAAACTAGAACCATACATTCATCCCTTCAGATGCAGCGATATAAATCAAATAATCTCTACTATAGTACGGAGGCTTCAATAGAGGCATATATACCAAGGATTTCTTAAGAGCATCGAAGGATTCCTGGGTTTGCTCATCCCATATAAATGGAGTGTCCTTCTTCAAAAGACACATGAAACCCATAGTTATATTAGCATAGTTCACTACAAATCAACACAAGAAGTTATCCTTGGCCTATAAACCTTGAAGTTGAGGGATGTTTCATGGCGGAGGAAATCGAAGTATTTCCTCAACCTTCATAGGATCCACCAAGATCCCATTCTCAAAGACTAAGAATCCTAAGAGACGTCCAGACCTAACAAAAAATATGTATATAGGGGCTTCCGCAGTGCAAGATATTAGATATTATTTTTGGGATTAACTGCATAGTGTAAGTCATTAATCTATGACCCATATTCATAAGGCACAATACTTGCTAAGGTTTTGAAAATGGGGTAGCAAGCTAAGTGGGCTTGATTGTGGGGAAAACTCCACAGTTAAGCGCGCTTGAGCTAGAGGGGTTTTGGGATGGGTGACCACCTGGGAAGTCCTGGTTACCGGGTGCAAGCTCCGGAAGTGATGATTGATGCTATGCGATTCATTTTGTTGGCTTCAATCCCATTTCTTCACCCCTGTGAGCATCACCCGATCCAATGAGTGCTAAGTGGACTATTCAAATCATGAGAATTATTGGTCAGTTG
>JZKD02S1705492.1:118419-142228 GCA_000966675.3 Picea glauca
GGATAGGCCCCCCGGACCCCGCAGAGGGGGTACCCCCCCTCTGCACTCCCCCGCGTGGAAGAGTGTACATACTTCTGGGGTGTAAATACTTCATGGGGTATAAACATGGCTGAAAAACAATGACCACTGAATCAGGAAGATAATCAGGCTCCACAACCAACATCGAATTGTAAATATGTCATTGATAGCCTAGGATATAAGAGAGGCATTATAAATCATTAAGGGGATTGGAATGAATGTACAGAGGCTCATACTATAGACTGTTAGACACCAATGTTTTTCTCTAGTTGTATGTATCAAGACTTGGGATATTTTTTGGATAATAGAAGTCTATATTTCTTTCATCTCATTTCTTCTCTGATTTTGGTTGTAGTCTATTGAAGGTTTTAGTAGACTAGCTTGTGGTTTTTTTCAGTTGATGATCAATTGTGATAAATTTGAAAACTTATCAGAATTTCTATTTCTTTGATTATAAGAGGTTCTTTTTTTCAGAGTTTAATTCCGACATGTGTGCCACTACATGTTGTAGATGATAAGAAATATTCAATCTTCTTTTAAGTATTCCATATGCTCATTTTGGTATCTAAACTTGGAATGAAGTTATTCAAAACCCCATTTGCATGTATGTATTTCATAGAGTAAAACTATGAGTGACATCACCGTTCGAGTTTTCCTCATTCATTTTCCATCACTTTGTAAATCTATATTTTGAACTTTGATGGGTATTGGGCTTACACTCCTAGCAGTCAAAGTGTGACTCCCATGTGCTATGATTCATGGCATCATTTCCAGGGAGCGAAGTGTGAAGAAAGATTCCCTGGGAGAAGGACATAGATCCAACTCTTGATGGTAGACAATAGAGGGACACAAAAATTGACTGTAATCATCTACCTATCGACTCCACAATCAAAGACTCCACTGGAGGAAGGATCCTGCTGAAAAAAAGGTGAAAATATGGAAGGGACAATCCAAGTATCAGTTCATTAGTTTTCTCCATGAACTTTTGTTATTTTTCATCAGTTCATTCTTGTCTTTCCCTTTACATATAAGAAGGATTATCCTTTTCTTTGTTTACTCTGATGATCATCAACATTCATTTATATAACCTTCCTTGGAATAAGAAGGCATCCATTCAACATGTGTTGTAGATGTTGATCATGTCTCCTAACCTTAGCCTATTGAGAATAATGAGGTTCATATCTCAATCCTTCCTAAACATGCTCATCCTTGTAATCATGATGATGATTAAATTGATTCATTATCTTCTTAGATGTTATCACCTACTACTATCATTGTTGAGCCTTACAATCAACTTCTTCAAACACATTCTCAGCCCACTATTGTCTAAACTAGAATCAGAGAGAAAATTTTTAGACCTTTAAGACTACCATCTCAAGTTCATCCTTACCCTCTTAATTTATTTGAGTATCTTCCTCGTTTTTCTGGAGAGGGTCATATTTATTTCGAGAAGCATTTGGGAACCTTTGAGATCTTTGTTGATTAGTTTGAGATAGTACACAAAGATATTACCATGAGGTTGTTTTCCAAATCCTTGTTTGGGGATGTTTCTTTGTGGTTTAAGGGTTTGGGAGTTGATTCTCTTGGTTCTTGGATTGAGTTATGTAATGCATTTTTAAATTATTGGGGTGAGAATAAGTCCATTGATCAATACCTGGCTGATTTTAATGTTTTGAGGAGAGGGGAGGAAGAAGCTATGGATGTCTTCAACATGAGATTTTACAATTTTTATCATAGCATTCCATTGGAAATCTGGCCTTTGAGACTACTGACATGGTGTACCATGTAGCACCTCAACATTTAGATCTTGTCCTTCTAAATGTAGAGGAAATCCTCATCATTAAGACAATTGTTTGAATATGTAGAGGAATTCGAGGAGAACATTCGATATTGCAAAAGGATTCGAGATCAAGTTTACCTTGAAAATATGCATGCATGGGAACCTAAAGAAGAATGTGAGTATAATTCAGATTTGGGACAACAAGAAGAATGTGAGTATAATTCATATTTTGGAAAGAAAGAATAATGTGAGTATAATCCGTATTTGGGACATCATTTGACAATATCTTCAGATTTTTCTATAGATCAAGATGTACATCATGCTTATGATCAGTTCCCAAATCATTTTGAGCATTCATTAAAGGATGATTGTATAGATAACTATATATTCTTAGCTGGTCGTAATCAAGATGCTTTAAATCATGCTATACAATTATCATAAGACCATTTTTATGAAGATGAAACTATCATTCTTTATGATCAAGAGTTGCTCACGAAAGAACAGGAATGTCATCTATTTTCAGGAAAGGGGAATGTATGCATGGGAAGTTATCTTTTCTGAATCACCATGTTTCTGATCTTAGTTTTGAGGATACAACAGTATCTTTATTAGATTCATATATTTCAGATTCTCTGGAGATTTCATATTTCATTATTTCACTAGTCTTCGTGGGTGAGTATGATTTTTTGAAGAAGTTTATGTCATTGTTGTTATATTTATGTTATTATCTATTGATCAGTGACAAAGATGGGATTCTTTCAGTATTAAAGTTATTTGAATGGTTGTTGTAGAAATTTCCATTTACTTGAGCAAGTTGTAGATCTGGTTAGAGGTAGGATAGCATAGGAAATAAGCTCGCTTCCTGAGCATTTTGTTTCTTCAACTTTCACAATGTGATTAGATTTGCAATATGAGGTTTGTTTGCAATAGTTTTATTAGTTTTCTTTTTGGTATTATTATAGAGGTTGGTTGCACAAATGACTCCATAGACCATGGATAATGCCATTGGAACTACATGTTCTTGGAAGCTCATAGGGAGCATGCCATCCCCTGTGGAACCAGATGTTATCACATAGAGTTGTGGGGGGAATCAAAATTTATTTTAGTCTATTTCTTTGGATCTTGTGGTTGTGTCCTGGGTTGATTTTTAGTCATTATGAAAAGGAGTGTTATTTTTCATTAGTCACATCATTCTAATCACCATCATAAACTTGACATTTGATTTCCATAAGTTGTGTGAAGTATCTCTAGATGTTATTTTACTCGTTCATGCTGTCAAATCGGTTTGTGGTTTGGTGTTGTGAACTCCGCTGCAAACTGGTTACAAAGGATAGTTGGTGGTTAGACCACTTGTAGGCATCCCTATGCAAATATGAAGGTATTAGAATTCATCTCCAGGTTACTAGGTACTCTTTGAAATTTTCCACCTTGATTTAAGGTCTGGAAAGGGTTCAGTGGACGTTTCTCTTTGTGGCATTGTGAACTGATGATTGGAACTGCGAACTATCTTTGATGAGAGTTGGAGGTTAGGAAACTTACAGGCATTTGGGTGCAAATATGAAATTACTAGCATCAACCTCATAGCCATCAGGTACTCCATGAGATGTTTTGTCTTGTTTGGAGGTCATGAAAGGAGTGTGGCCTCTTGTTTTCTCTCGGCGCTACAAACTGTCATAGGTGTTGTGAACACACTGATAGAGGCACTGCGAACTCATTTCCTGTAGCAGATGCATCTAAATATTTGATCATAAATCCAAAATGGTGATATGGGTTTTTTTGAAATTTTTTGTGGAGGATAATGATAATTTCATTGACTAGTTTTCCAAATTTCATCTTGACCCAGTTTGGAATTTGAGAGATTAAATTAAAACACCAGTTCGTTGCAAGTGGCACTGGAAACTCTGTGTTTTTCATAGTTGCTGGATATTCGCCTTGTTTGAATGTTGCCACCTGTCAAGGAGGGTTTAAATGAATTCTCAAAGATAAATTGTATGCTAAGGGACACTTGCACCTAAGTTTTATCTCCATTAAAGACCTCATGCAGTGAGTTGGAAACAATTTATTAATGACTTCCAATGATTTCCTGAAAAATTAGTAGTTTGTTGGATTCTTGTCTCTTTGATTGTTGCCACCTATCTCCAAGGTCTATAATCCTATGCAAGAGGGGGAATTCGAATTGTAAAGTTGTCATTGACAGCATAGAATATAAGAAAGGAATTAAAAATCATTTAGGGGGTTGGAATGAATGTACAGAGGATCATACTGTAGACTGTTAGACAAAAATGTTTTTCTGTGGTTGTATGTATGAAGACTTGGGATATTTTTTGGATAATAGAAGTCTATCTTTCTTTCATCTCATTTATTCTTTGACTATGGCTATAATCTATTGAATTTTTTAGTAGACTAGCTTGTGGTTTATTTCAGTTGATGATCAATTGTTATAAATTTGCAAACTTATCAGAATTTATATTTCTTCGATTATACGAGGTTCTTGTTTTCAAAGTTTCATTCTCACATGTGTGTCCCTACCTACTGTAGATGATAGGCATGATTTAATCTTCTTTTAAGTCTTCCATCTGCTCATTTTGATATCTAAACTTGGACTGTAGTTATTCAAAACCCTATTTGCTTGTATGTATTGCATAGATTAAAACTGTGAGTGACATCACCTTTCAAGTTTTCCTCACTCATTTGTGATCACTTTATAAATATGTATTTTGAACTTTGATAGGTATTGGGCTTACACTCCTAGCAGTCAAAGTGTGACTCCCATGTGTTAATTGTCTGATGTGCAGCTCAAATGCCTTCAATCTGCAGGATGTTATGACTCCATGCCCAATGGAAAGCCTTTGCAGACAATTTTTTGCCCTTTTTCTTTATCTTTATTACTTATCCACCAACCATAAAATTTATTTTATTATTTACATTATGATGGGTACTAGGCTTACACATCCATCAGTCTAGGTGTGACCTCTAGTGCTAATAGGATGTTTGTCTGAAAGTATTTCATTGGGAAGTACATGTAGCCTAATAACCTCTTTCATGTGTATCTCTGCAATATCAGTTTCCTTGTGAGAAATATTTACCAGAATAAAATGTGCAACCTTAGTAAATTTGTCTACCACCACCATGATGGAATCATGTCGCTTCACTGTTATGGGAAAATTTGTAATAAAATCAACTGTAAAAACTTCACATTTCAAATCAAGAATGGGAAATGGTTGTAACAACCTAGTTGGATGTCTATGTTTGTATTTTACCTTTTTATGTTTTAGGTATCTGGCTTTGTTATTAGCCACTTATTTCTTCATTCCTCACCAAAAGTATTGGCTTCTAACAATTGAAATGGATTTCTGATATCTTTGGTGCCTAACGTATTGAACATTTTTCATTTATCTCAGCGTTATATTTTTCATCTCTCTAGAATTTGTTGATTAATTGGGTTGGTTGTCATTGTTGTCAACCCTTGAAGAAATTCTAGTAGAGAATTCTGGTAGCACAAAGGTTTGGGTAATGGAACCAAGTTTGTTTGATGGATAATTGTATGCATTTTGATATATTTGCAAGTAGGACTATTATATATGGATAGTACATCTCATGCCATTTCCAGTGGTATTTGGAACGTCACATAACTCTTCACTGTTAGAGAGTTATGGCCATGTGAAGTTGGAGAACCCTCATGAGTCATCTAGAAGCCCCAAAAGGTAAAAGTAGTCAAAATGTTTGCAAAAGAAATTATTTAAACAATAAAGTTAATGCAGAACTCCCTAAAATAAGGAAAGTGGGATGCTACATGAATGTATAAATAAGAGGCAAGGCTCTCTCATTTAATCACACTTGAACCTATTGAATATCATTGAATATATATTTTGTGAAAGGTTATTTGGGCAAGTATTATTGATAGAGAAAAGTGCAGCAGAAAAAGTGTGGTAGGAAAAATGCGACAGAAAAAGTGCGGTAGAAAAATCGCGACAGAAAAATCGCGACGGAAAAAGTGCGGCAGGAAAAGCGTGGCAGAAAAAGTGTGGCAGGAAAACTTTGAAAGAAAAATTGTGGCAGAAAAAATGCGAAAGAAAAATCGTGGTAGAAAAGGAGCGACAGAAAAATCGATGTAGAAAAAGTGCAGAAGAAAAATCACAATAGAAAAATCGCGGCAGAAAAGTGCAATAGAAAGAGTGCGGTAGAAAAATCTCGGCAACAACATGGTTGGGTTCTATTTATGAGAGATATGGCACATCTTGTTTCAGGTATGTTTTGCAAGGTAGGGTTTAGCTCTTGAGATGATATTGGATGTTCAATATTGCTGCATATATCATATTTGTTGAGGGATAGAGTTGGTATTTTGTTTTTGGTATTTATCATATGGGTATTGGTCTTTTGGTTGTGATGTGTTGCTGAAGTTGATGGTTTAGCTTGAGGCTAGATAACAGTGAGGTTGTGGCACATGGTTTGATGTAAGGGTTTATGGTATTTGGTTTATGGATAGAGTGATGAATTGTTAGATAACGTTTGATGGTTATATTGGTGTATGTCTTTGGTATATGGTTGAGGTACATGTTGGGTACAGGGTTGAGACATGTTGTTGATGAGTTGGCACATACATCAAGTGTATATTTGATGATGTTTATACATCTTGATGATTCAAGGTTGATGCATGGTTGATGCACTCATTGATGGTATGGGTTGAGGTACAGGTTGGTGCATGGTTGATGCACTTGTTTATGGTATAGGTTGATTACAGGTTGTTTCGACAAGTTATTGTGACAAGGTATTTTTACATGTTTGGTGTATGGTTAATTCATTTGTCTATGGTACAAGTTGAGGTACAAGTTGATGTATGGTACATGTTTTCATAGGTTATTGGTATATGTTGTTACAGGTTGATTATAGGTTTATTGGTACGGGTTTACAACAGCATATCTTATAGTGATAGTGTGAAAGTGGTTCCATAATTCTACTTATACTTTAGGACAGTTGGATGAGGAAAGGATAGGTGGTTGTAGCCACCTTTCGGTTGTAGCCAGATAAATTAAGGGGTTGTAGCCTCCTTTTGGTTGTAGCCAGAGAATTAGGGAGTTGGATATTTCCTCAAGTTGTAGCCTGAGAAAATAGGGGGTTGGAGCCTCCTTCCAATTGCAGCTGGAAAACAAAGGAAGCTGGTGCTTCCAATGAATGTAATTATTCAAGAAATATAAGAAAATGAATTCTGTGGTTTTCTCCCACTTTGTTTTTCCACGTAAAAACACTGGTGTATTGTGTATGTGTATAATTGCTCATTTGTTCATTGTTTATTTACTCTGCAATTATTGGATGATAATGCTACATTGATATAACACTTGCATTATATGGTTAAAAATAATTAAATTTCTCTATTACTGATTCACCCCCCCTCTCAGTAATCCAATAATTGGAATCAGAGTTGGTTCCTTCAGGAAACAATTTAACCACCGAAAGGAGATCATGGATTATTCTGAGAATGGATTACCAATGTTTAATGATCAGAATGGTTTTAAGTATGAGATGTGAAGAAGAAGGACAAAAGTATTTTTACAGGCACATGGACATTATATTTATCTATCAGTTGTTACAGGATATGATAGTTCAAAAAGGGCAAAGACTTCAGCCAATAAGGAATTGAAGAAGAATAACAAAATAGCAATGGATTTCATCTGGGAAGGATTACCTAATCCAGTAATAGAAAAGGTTAGTAAATGTTCATCAACTAAAGAACTTTGGGATAAGCTACATGACATATATTCTTCACCCATTGTAGCTTCAAAAAATGTCAAAGAAGATGCATATAAAGATCAAGAAGAATTATGTTCACCATGTCAAACAGATTCAGAAGATTAAGAGTACATAATCACCAGAGAATTGATTAGTGCTTTATATGAACTAAGAGAAGAAAACAAGTCACTCAAGAAAGAATTGATGAAACTAAATGAAAGTGTTCATATTTTTTAAGAAGCCCAATAGGTCATCGAAAACTTAAGAACTCAGCTAGAAGAAGCTAGAAAGATCAAAGAAAATATTGAATATCAAAAGCAGTATTTGGAAGCCAACATAGAAGCACAAAAGGAAGAAGCAAAAGTGAGAGAGAATATATTGACAGATCATATTAAGGAAATAAATAATGATCTAAACCAGCTTGAGGCAGAGTTTGGTCAAGAAGAGAAAGGAATTGAACAAGAAATAATCACATTAAAAATTCATCTTGAAGAAGCGAAAATAACCGAAGAAGTCATGAAGTTTCAGATAATGAAGAAAAAATAAGAGGTTGAGAAGCTTGAAGAAGAAGTTGTCACATTGAAAAGTAAAATCGTCAAGCTCAACAAGAACGTTGAAGAGACAGAAACATCCACATCAGTTATAGAGAATGAATAGAAGTACTCTAGGTTGCTAGAAAAGAAGAATGAAGAAAATAGAAAGAGTTATTCAGAAGTACTCAAAGGAAGGAATCATGGTAAACCAAAATCTAAGAAAACTATTGAAGATACATCTTCAAGAAGACCATCCATGTTCAAGACACAAAGAAACTTCAATCATGATCATGATCATTCAAAGAAAAAATTCAAAATCACTACGCCACAAAGAAGATCATTCACTCCCAATTATAAAAATTTATTTTATGGTCATTATTTTTATTGTACTAACTTTTGACATAAGGTTGTAGATTATAGGGATTATAAAAGAAATGTTCAAGCAATAAATGCCTATGTGGCCCCACGTAACATTGAATGTTACAAATTTCATAACTATGGACACATAGCTAGTGATTGTAGAAGCATGATCGATACTTCCATGAAAGACAACACTGATATCAGATGTAAGAAAGTGTGGATAAGAAAACACGAAGAATAGGTGAACAAAGACTAGGTCCCAGAGATCACAATATTGGAAATAAAACGATATGAAGAAAATTCTATAGAGAAAAATAAAGATGTCAGATACATAAAGGTTTGGAAAATAATTGAAAGAAAAGAAGGACAGGTAAATAAGGAACAGGTTCAAGAGATTGTACTTTCAAGAATTGTAGTGAAAGATGAATCCATAAAAAAAAAAAAAAAAGTCATAGCTCATAGAGATGATGAATATACCAATGAAGATGATGATGAATCTACCAATGAAGATGATGATGAATACACATCAGAGCAGGAATTGTTCTGATCCATCTGACTTAGAGACTCCCAGGTAATATGAATATTAGACATGGGGATTCTATGCGATAGCTCTGACAGACCAAATAACCATCCTTTGAGCAGCTTGCAGAGTTTGAGAAGACAGATCCAAAGAAGTTGGTTATTAGAAGTACAATTTGATGAATTAATCAAGACTTCATGATAGTATAGTGATAAATGGGTCAACATTATGGACAGTTGTGCAAGTAGAGTCTTGGACAGTATGGACGAGAGCATGGATTCATATATTGGTTTAAAGAGTGGTTCAAAAAAAAAGGAACATTATCATAATGGATGATAATTACACAAGAAATGGCTCAAACAATGCTAATGGATTCCCAATCGATAGATTTTTTTGGACACATGCAGTGCATACAACTGTTCACATTCAAAATAGAGTAATGCTTAGAAAAAACACTGACAAAACTCCCTATGAGCTATGGAAAGGAAGACCAACAAATGTGAATCACTTCAGAGTATTTGGAAGCAAATGCTACATCAAAATAGAAGATGTAAGAATGGGAAAGTTTGACTCTCATGTGGACGAAGGAGTACTTGTTGGTTACTCAAGTACAAGGAAAGCATACAAGTGTTACAATCTGAGGTTGAACAAAGTTGTGGAAAGCATCAATGTAACAATTGATGAAATAGGTGGACGTGAATTAAAGGAAGAAGAAAATGAATCAATGGAACAAATTTATGAAGAAGAAGAAGAAGAAGAAGGGGAAGATGAATAGGATCAGACAGAAGTAGAAGAGAAATTTCAGTAAGTGCCTCCAAAGACACCTAGAAAACGAGTACAAAAGAATCATCCTTCAGATCAGATTATCAGAAACAAAGATGCAGGAGTTAAGACTAGAAGAAGAATATGTTCACTAGAACAAATGCACCAAGCACTCTCATGTACGATTGAACCAAAAAGTTTTGAAGAGGCCATCAAGGATGAATTTTGGAATAAGGCCATGGATGAAGAATTGGATCAAATAGAGAAGATTGACACTTGGGAATTGGTTCCAAGACCAAATAATAAGAATGTGATTGGCACAAAGAGGGTATTTGGAAATAAATTGAATGAAGATGGACAGGTTACAAGGAACAAAGCTAGATTGGTATGTAAAGGATACACATAGGTTGAAGGAATCGAATTTGAAGAGACGTTTTCTCCAGTTTCCATAATGGAAGGAATCCGATTTATCCTAGCTTATGCATGCTCCAAGAATATTAAAGTGTATCAGATGGACATGAAATAAAATTTTCAGAATGGGGAAGTTGAAGAAGAAGTGTACATTGAAGAACCAAAAGGATTTCAATTGTTAGAGAACACAGATTATGTGTGTCAATTGAACAAGGCCTTGTATGGTCTAAAACATGCTCCTAGAGCATGGTACTCTAGACTAGATAAATATCTACAGTAGGCAGATTTCTGAAAAGGAAGTGTAGACAACAACATCTACATCAAGGTAACTCATGATAGTATTTTATTAATTGAAGTTTATGTTGATGATATTATTTTTGGAAGTACTAATGACAGGTTAAGACAAAAATTTGCAAATGATATGGAGAATGAATTTGAAATTTCATTACTTGGAGAGCTATCCTTCTTTCTGGGTCTTTAGATACGTCAAAGAAACCAAGGAATTTTTATTTCTCAAACTAAGTATATCAAAGAAATGCTAAATAGGTTCGGAATGGAAGATTGCAAACTAGTTACCACTCCTATGCAAACTAGTTGCAAGTTGAGCAAAGATGATGATTCAAAGTCTACAGAACAGAGGCAATACAAGTCAATGATTGGTAGCTTAATATATGTGACAGCATCCAGACCAATTGTAATGTATGAATTTGGACAGGTGGCACGATTTCAAGCAGCACCAAAGGAATCACATGTATTAGAAGTGAAGAGGATTTTCATATGTCTCAAAGGAACAAAAGAGTTTGGATTATGGTATCCAAAAATAAAGGATCTATCACTTATTGCCTACATAGATGCATATTGGGTAGGTTGCATTGATGACCGACAAAGCACCAGTGGAGAAAAATTCTACTTGGGTGAGTGTTTAGTATCATGGTTAAGAAAGAAACAATCCTCAATATCCTTATCTACAGTCGAGGCATAGTATATTGAAGCAACAACATGTTGTACATAGGTTCTATGGATGAAACAAACTCTGACAGATATACAGGTTGAGTATGATGAGCCCATTCAAATATATTGTGATAATACAAGCACCATCAGTATCTCAAAGAACCCGATGATGCACTCCAAGGCGAAGCACATTCCAACAAAGTATCACTTTCTACGGGAACAGGTTGCAGAGAAGAACACCATAGTTGAATATGTGGGCACAAAAGAACAAGTGGAAGACATCTTTACAAAATTGATTCCATGGGAATCCTTTGAGTATCTTCTCCAGAGACTCGGAGTAATTTCTAGTCCAAAATGAATTATTTTGAATGCTTATATTATATGTCTTAGATTTACACGAGAAAGCACCATAAAGAGGATAGTTTAGGTCGAGAGATCAATTTCACAAAGAGTTTAGTCAGGGGGAGTATCCCCAAGGACAATTCAGTTAGGGGGAGCAACCTCGAATGGAAAGATACCTTTTCCATTGATGACAAAGGGGGGGGTATTTATCATATGCAGAACACAGAGGCGCAGTTCCAGGGGGAGAGATGGTCACAGGGGGAGCATGAGTGATATGACTTTAGTATTGCATGGCATGACTTCAATATTGAAATAGAGTGTTGCCATCAATACCAAAGGGGGAGATTATTGATCAATTGGGTTGATTGTCATTAATGTCAATCCTTGAAGAAATTCCGGTAGTGAATTTTGGTGGCACAAAGGTTTGGGTAATGGACCCAAGTTTGTTTGATGGATAATGGTATGAGTTTTGATATATTTGTAGGTAAGACTATTCTAGATGGATAGTACATGTCATGCCATTTTTGGTGGTATGTGGAACGTCACATAACTCCTCACGATTAAAGAGTTATAGCCATGTGAAGTTGGAGAACCCTCATGAGTCATCTAGAAGCCCCAAAAGGTCAAAGTAGTCAAAGTGTTTGCAAAAACAATTATTTAAATAATAAAGTTAATGGAGAACTCTCTAAAATAAGGAAAGTGGGATTCTACATGAAAGTATAAATAAGAGGCAAGGACCTCTCAATTAATCACACTTGAACATATTGAATATCATTGAATATCTATTTTCTGAAAGGTTATTTGGGTAAGTATTATTGATAGAGAAAAGTGCGGCAGAAAAAGTACGACAGGAAAACTGTGGAAGAAAAAGTGCGGTAGAAAAAGTATAGAAAAAAAAGTGCGACAGAAAAATCGCAGCAGAAAAATTGCAGCAGAAAAAGTGCGACAGAAAAATCATGACAGAAAAAGTGCAGCCGAAAAAGTGCGGCAGAAAAAGTGAGACAGAAAAATCACGGCAGAAAAAGTGTGGCAAAAAAATCGCAGCAGCAACATGGTTGGGGTCTATTTATGAGAGATATGGCACATCTTGTTTGAGGCATGTTTTGTGATCTAGGGTTTAGCTCTTGAGATGGTATTGGATGTTCAATATTATTGCATATATCATATTTGTTGAGGGATACAGTTGGTATTTGGCATATGGGTATTGGTCTTTTGGTTGTGATGTGTTGCTAAAGTTGTTGGTTTAGCTTGAGGCTACATAACAGTGAGGTTGTAGCACATGGTTTGATGTAAGGGTTTATGGATAGAGTGATGAATTTTTAGATAAATTTTTATGGTTATATTGGTGTATGTCTTTGGTATATCGTTGAGGTACATGTTGGGTACATGGTTGAGATAAGTAGTTGATGAGTTGGCACATACATGAGGTGTATAGTTGATGAGTTGGAACATACATGAGGTGTATAGTTGATGATGTTGGTACATAATGATGAGTCAAGGTTGATGCATGGTTGATGCACTTGTTGATGGTACAAGTTGAGGTACATGTTGGTGCATTGTTGATGCACTTGTTTATGGTACAGGTTGATTACAGGTTGTTTGGAAAGGTTATTGTGACAGGGTATTTGTACAGGTTTGGTGCATGGTTGATGCATTTGTTTATGGTACAAGTTGAGGTACATGTTGATGTATGGTACATGTTGGAACAAGTTATTGGTACAGGTTGTTATAGGTTTATTACAGGTTAATGGGTACATGTTTATAGCAATATATCTCACAGTGATAGTGTGACACTGGTTCCATCATTCTATTTATACATCAGGACGGTTGGATGGACCAAGGATAGGTGGTTGTAGCCACCTTCCAGTTGTAGTCGGAGAACTTAGGGGGTTGTATCCTCCTCCTGGTTGTAGCGAGAGAATTGGGGAGTTGGAGCTTCCCTCAGGTTGTAACCTGAGAAACTAGGGGGTTGGAGCCTCCTTCTAGTTGCTGCTGGAAAACAAAGGAAGTTGGTTCTTCCAATGAATGTAATTCTTCAAGACATATAAGAAAAATAATTTTGTGGTTTTCTCCCACTTTGGGTTTCCACGTTAAAACACTGGTGTACTATGTATGTGTATGATTGCTCATTTGTTCATTGTTTATTTACTTTGCAATTATTGGATGATAATGCTACACTGAAATAACACTTGCATTATATGGTTAAAAATGATTAAATTTATCTATTAAGGATTCACCCCACCTCTCAGTAATTCAATAGAATTTATCAAATACACTTTGTCTCTTTATATGAGGATTTCATCCTCTTTTATCTCAAAGTCTTTAAATGTTTGTTGTAAATTACCTTGTTGTAATGTTTCCTTTATTTTCAAATAGTGTTGATCTGAATTTGTTGCTTCTAAAATTGTATCTTTTAAATTATATCTATACATGCTAATGGCTTGCATATGCATCTCATGTTCTATTATGTTGAGTGCATCAACCACTTGATTATCTTTTTCTTTGATGTGTTTACTTTCAAAGTCATATTCACTAAGAAATTTAGGACATCTAATTTGTATGGAATTTAATGTTGGATGGCCATACAAATGTTTCATACCAGAGTGTCTTGTACTTAACTCAAATCTTCTCCCCATGAGGTAGTGTATCCATATTTTAAGTGCATGAATAATGGTTGATAATTCTATATCATGGGTAGCATAGTTACTCTCACAATATTTTAATTTCCGGGACTCGTAGCATACCATATGGCATTTTTGAGTGAGGACTCCATTGAGCCCTTCCTTACATGCATCAGTTCACACCACAAAATATTCATCTGGATTTGCAATATTTAATATTGATGCACTTTTCAAAATGTCTTTCAATTGTTAGATGCTTTCTTAACATTCAAGAGTCCATTCAAATTTTACTCCCTTCTTTTTCAAATAAGTGATTGGGCTTGAAATCTTTGAAAAAACTTTTATGAATCTTCAATAATAACCTACAAGATCCATGAATAATCTAACCTCTTTCACATTTCTTAGTGTTGTCCATCCTCTAATGGCCTCTATATTCTCAGGATCAACTACTATCCCATGTACTGAAATAATATGACCCAAGTAATGAATCTTATTTTTATAGAAGATGCATTTACTTAGCTTGGCATACAACTTATGCTCTCTCAAAAATTTTAACAACATTCTTAATTTTTTCTCATGTTCTTATTCTATTTTTGAGTAGGTGAGTATATCATCTAGGAACACAATCACAAACTTATCTAGGTATTCGATAAACACTCCATTCATCATACAAATGAAAAGAGTTAGGGCATTCGATAACCGAAATGGCACTATTGTAAATTCATTATACCCATATCTTGTCCTGAATGTTGTTTTTTTTATATTTTTTGTCTTTATCCTCACTTCATGATAACCTAATATCATTCAATATATTGGGCATATATACCCCTTCTTTAATAGTTCCTCAAGTTTCATTTGCAACTCCTTCAATCCTGGTGGGTCTATTATGTAAGGAGATTTGGACACTTGGGATGCTCCTGTCACCAATTCAATACAAAAATCAATGTCTCTCTTTGGTGGTAGTCTTGGAATTTCCCCAAATTGACATTTTATATCTTGCTACCTCTTCCATATGGGATAAAAAAAATTGGCATCCCTTCCTAAAACTCTTTTTCAGCTGCATGGATGAAAATCCTTTAACAATTATAACTCTTGGAATAGCTTGAAACTTTCCTTGATATCCTTCCTCATCAAGATACTTGATTGTCTTATTGTAACATTCTAGGAAATCATGGTGTTTTTCCAACCAATCCATGCTAATTAGACAATCATATGAACACATTGGTATGATGTTCGCATCTGTAACATCCCTCTCTAGCGCACTGAGAAAAATTATTCTTTGAGGACACTTTCTCAAAAGTGATCTGGACTTTTATGATGTTAAAACATTTATCCTTGATTGATGCGTTATGATAGATGACATGATGTTTTACTGCTTTGACGTAGACAGGTGCTATTGACTCAGTTTTATTGAGTGTGCATGGTTTTGGACCTTAAGGATGCAGAGGCATCGATGGAACCCCTTGGACTCTAGATTGAGTCAGGGAGTGTGCTATTTGGGTTGATTTATTTACTATGATATTTCATTGATTTGATGATATGACGTGGAAATGTTCTAACACGATTGTTGATGATGCAGGCTGACGATAGCTTGCCAAACAGACTCACATATGGATTAAAGGGGCCACACACGATTTGCAGAGAGGTTGAGGGAAAGGTGTGGACAACATCCCTGCCACAGCCTACTAGCACTCTCACCGTGGCTCGAACTGTAGGTTAATGATTACCTAGTTCGAGAGGATCCACGATGTCGTGAGGGTAGACTGTGACAGTCGCTCACGATGATTCTAAGGGGCACGCAATAAGGTGGGGGCCTTATTCCTTAGAGCCCTTAGTCTCCCACAAATTCACCTGGTGGAGTGTTGACTCCAGGGGTTATTGATGTCTACCAATCAGTCAAGTTGGTGAGTGGCACCCTTGGAGAACATGGTGAATTCTAAAGGGCACATCGTGCAAAAGAAACACAAGTTGGCGAGTGGCATCCTTGGAGCACGTGGTGCATATTGAAGGGCACGTCGCGCAAAAGAAACGAACGAGGCAAGTGGCACCCTTGGAGCATGTGGTGCATCCTGAAGGGCACGTCGCATTGATGTTGATGGAGGAACAAACCTAGATGGCCCTAAGACTTTTAACACATTATGAAATTCCTAAAACGACTTCCCTAAATAATTGTCACCCAGTTCAGAATCTAAATCTAAGTCTAAAACTTCTCTAGGGTAAAATTTTGTTTAACCTTAAGAAAAGACCCTATAAAAATAAAAATAAAAATCTAAACTAAAAACCACTTAAGTTATAGTTTTAGTCTTCATAATTTTGGGGGTAAAATGAAGAGAGTAATAATTTAATTAATCCATGGTTTTAAATTGTAAAGAAGAAATAAATTATTTAACTTGTGGAAGTATAAAAAGATTTTTAAATTAATAATAAAAGGAAATAGCGCAACTGCCATTTTGGCTCTAATAAAAAGGGGAAAGAAGGGGATAATAAAAATTTAGGAAACTTAAGAATGGGGGAAACGTAATAAGGGAAAGAGTTGAACTTATGGTAAAAAGCGAGGTCAACATAGTAAGGAATCTGCAATTAAGAACCTTCTAATTTGAGCTAATTTAGCAACATCATTTTTTTAGGGAAAGTATTTAAAACATGTAAGGGGATCTAGGAACACCTAGGAGTAAATTTAGGAGAAACTCTAGGTGGGTGAGGGAAATGAGACAATTAATAAATTTAAAGAAAATAATTAATGGAGAAAAGAGGGGGATGGACGACACTTGTGCGAAGGAGAATATTTAGAATATTTTCATTAAAACTTAATTTAAATGTGATTGGGGGAAAGTTGGAGGGATAAAAACTCTATAAAAGAAAGGGAAGATGAGAAAGAAAGGGATTGGTTGTTATCATAACGTTATGCTGCCGGATTTGTGACTTGACTGATTACTTGTGGAGAGTTGGGATTTTCCATCTCAGATAGGAGTGGTAGCTCGGCCTTGCGAGGTGAGCTGGGAAGCTAGACGTACCATCTGGATAGTGTGTGGACCCTTTGCGGCTCGGGGGGATGAGGGGGAAGCAGAGTACCCTTAGCGATTGGCTGGGAGGTACTGGTGTAGTCTCGACGGTCGACGAGTAGGAGCGAGACAGAGCGCACATATGACACTCGGGGACAGCGTTGAGGCAACGGTATGATTTTTATTTGGTAGAGTAGAATGCATATTTAGTTACTTCGGCGATTATGATTGTCTTTTTGTAAAAACATTAACTCAGCTATTGTAATCCTGTGTTGGATAAAAAAAAAAGAAGGGAAAATCTCGCTACTAATCTATTGCATCTTTATCATTAACGGTTGCCTCTATAGCTTCCTTGACTGAAGTTTCCCTGCGTCCTAAAGCGTTTATTTTTCTGCAGAAATGCTTGGTAGCAAGTTTTTTTTTTTTGATAACTCGGCATGTTTCTATATCTCTGGCTCTCTCGTTTTACTTTGCCTCCTCTTCTCATTGGATGCACTTATAGTTTTACTTTATTGACTGCGTTGAGCATGCCTGGAAAAATCTACTCTGCATCTAAGCTTAGATGAGTGACTGAACTTTGTGATTGTTTTTTTTGATGGCCTTCCTCTGCAAATTTTTATCTCTACCCAATAATAATGGGTAAATTATGTCCTGATCTTATGCCCTTGAATGATTTCCTTGAATTACCGTGATCAGCGCTCGGGTTGGTTTCTACTGTTCCTTGGTGAGTCCTTATAGTTTTTACACCGCGACCTCCTGGGCGTTACACACTACATTATCGCAATACCTCAACGATGGATATGACACGGTTTTTTTTATAGGGCTTGAAGAGGTAATTACGGTAGTCAGAATTGATTTCAATTACGCATTCAAGGAGAATAAACCTTTAGCGTCGGCCCTAGAATTGAATTACTGTTGGGTTCTACCCCTGTGATCCTTGCCTTCAGCGTTGACTCTTCATGGTTGTTCATACCTGGAGGTGGCAATCGCAGCTAGACTTACTGTGTGCTTTTGCGTAGACTTTGGATACTGTGTTAATTGATCTTAGAAGCGATTTACCCTTCTTGGGTTCAAATCTAACTGAGCCCTTGGCAAGGCATACGCCTGTTCTACCCATTTGATAGACCGGTTGCCCAACACACTCCCACTGTCTTTCAAAACCTTACCCGATAGAAAATTGGGCGACTTAAATCCCTCATCGCCTCGTTCTGTTGTGCGTGTAGTTTACTCTCCTGGGAATGCGTGCGGTTCGGATTAATGTGCCTTCTCTAGAACTGAGTTCGTAGGCATTGTGTTGAGGCATTACCTTGTGTATATTTTGATGAGTTACTTCCGTGGACTATCCGTCTTCGGAACCTGTGCGTCTCCTTTAAGAGGTTGTCTCGCTAAGCCCATAAGCCAGTGATATCTGCCTTTGTTTGAGGTGTGTCAAGTTTATTTACACAGACCTTGATTTCTAGCAGTAATATTTTTAGGGGGCCAGCTGGAGGGACCCTTTCTGAGATAGTCCGTTACCTGCCTTACGTAACTTTTTCCATCAATGTACGGCGTAAATAGAACCGCCTTCTGCACATTCCTAGCTATTGATTCCTCACACCTGAGCCCTTACCTCTCTTCTGTTACCAGGAAACGAATGTCCTTAATGACTTTGTTGACTTACCCTTTTATGGTTTTTAAAACGCCTTGCCCTTGCCTTACCAATTACCCAGTGACTGGTTCTCAACCGCCTGCCCTTCGCCCTTCCATTTATGTTAGTAGCTGGTTAATTAATCAAGCGATTTTCAAGTTGGCAACTGTTCCTTTTTATACATTTTGTTTCTAAATGATTAATGCCCATCGACAACGTTGGATAAGGGACTGTTTGACAACGTAGGTAAGGGATTTTACTAATTCTATATTCAGACTGTTTGTAATTCCTTAATTATTTATAATTCTTTATAATTCTAAACTATAATTCTAAGATAGCGTTGGAAAATATTTATGAGGATGATGAATAGACAAGGCAGCCTGTATTTTTATTGCTAGATGATAATTTTTCACTAAGATTATTTAATTATGGGGAAAGGAATTATAAATGTAAAGGTAACATAAATTTATAACTTGGTAGGTGATGATCAACACTAAAATAATGAGTTGTCTATAATAGTAGATGTTTGATTAAAAATTGGTTAATTTCGATGGGATGTACGATTAGGTTGATTTAACAAGTTGCTACAAGTATTGGTGAGTCATGTCATTTTAGGAATTGGACCTTGATAAACCATACTTGAACTTAGAGCTGTCACTAGTTTGTAATATGATTGTTATGAGTGCAGGGTTATACACTATAGAAGGTGATGTGGTTATGATTAGTGATGGAAATTTTATTGTATTGTTAGCATGCAAGAAGTGTCGTGATGATAATTAATTGCTAGTCATTGTAATGTAAGATGTGATGATGTTATGGTAATGTTATTGTAAAATTTGGGTATAAGTAACATATAAGATGTATTGAGATGAGTAATTAATTGCGGAGTTATTTTAATGGTGGCGTATGTTGTTATTATTTTATGGTAATGTTGTTGAGATTGTGATGAATTGTTAACATATAATGTAATGTCATTAAACTAAGTCAATCAGTGGCTATGAGTTAGTAATTGGGGAACATCGATGAATGGAATTTAAATGGAGTACTTGGTCTTAATTTAATGCCCATTTTAGTTATCGTAATGCGTGGTTAATTAAAGTTAATGTACGATGAATTACAGTAAAGTTTACTCTCACCCTTGGTTTAATCGAATTTGATTGATAGCATGAATCTTATTTAATCACTGATGTTGGTAGATTTAGCTTTTTTAGTCTGGTATTGATTGTGTCGGGCGGGATGTAGATGCCTCCATGTTCCTCAGAACAGTCGCCAGCCCTGAGACCTTAAATGGTTAAAATCAATGGGAACCTGGGCTTGAGCGTTGATTATGTGTCTTGGAGGTCCTAACCTTGCAGAGTAGGACGGGCAAGTAGTTAGCCTTACTTATTGTCGATTGTTCACCATTAAATGCATGCAGTTACTTGATGTGCATCTTACGTCGTCTTGTTGTGTTTGTCGTTGTTGTGTCTTGATAGTCATTGGGTGGCGACGCAGAGTCGAATGTGTTTGTTCCCTTGTACACGCGTGCACACACCTTTAAAAAACAAAAACAAAAAAATTGCATTTGGGGTTGTCGTCATGACGAACGGGAGGAATGTTACATATGGTATCAGAGCGGGTTCGACCCGTGACTTGGGATTCTCTACGGCTTTCATTGACATGATTTTATTTGATTATATTGTTGCTGATCGAGTTGATTGTGTGCGCACAGGTAAATCATGGTTAGAGGATGTTGTGGAGGCAGACGACGGGGTGCTAGGGGAGAAGGCGTGACGCAACTAGTAGCATCCATGCCTGAGGGGTCTAAACCCCTGGGAGATGAGCAGGTTCTCGGACAGGAGCAGATTGCAGTTGGCGACGTGGTCGGAATGATGAGTTCTTTTCAGCGCATGTCCGAGGCACTGATCAGCCGATCGGACAGAGACGAGGCCAGGGCACCGGCACCTACTGAGGTTCCACCGCGCGCACCGACCGTTACTGGTAGCATTCACCGTGAACTCGAGAAGGTCAAATTTCCTGAGTTCTTTGGTGCCCCGGACGATGCAGCCGCCGAGGCATGGTTGGAGAACATGGCGATGTGCTTCGCACTTCGTGATTATACCTCCAACATGAAGGTCTGCATGGCGGTCTTTCAACTGAATGGGAGTGCTCTTCTATGGTGAAAGACGCTCCTACCACAGCTGAACATGGCCTTTGAAGACGTTTCATGGGAATTGTTCGAGGAACGGTTCCAAGAGAGGTATCTTTCAGAGGAATTCATTGAGCGTCAGCTCAATGAGTTCAACGCATTACGACAGAGAGGTTGTATGGTGCCCAAGTACGAGGCATGTTTTATGGAGCTGCTCTGGTATGCTCTGCACCTTAACATAGAGAAACTTAAGGTCAACCGTTTTGTGTTTGGCCTTAACGGCAGCTTGTGTGCAAAGGTTAGGATTTTGATGCCTCAAACCTTGCACAATGTCGTCCAGAAGGCCCTCATAGCAAAGGAGGAGCTTATCAGTGGGGGTCAGACTAGGACTCCAGCGAGACCAGCAGGGCAGATTTCATCTGGGATACAGCAACACCAGACCCCAGCAAGACATATGTCGGGATATCATGGCTTCCAGAGGGGATCCACTTTCACTACACCCCGGCGACCGCCGCCTCAGCAGCCGACACCTTATCGGGGACCATAGCATCAGCAGCAGTGTCGCCCACAACAGTAGCAGTTTAGGCCTGTTCAGCACAACAGACCAGGTTTTCAAGCCGGTGGGCCGTCATCTACTACTTCAAGTACCAGAACTACTAGGCCGAAGAAGGGGTGTTGGACGTGTGGGGAGCCACACTACCAGGGTGATTGTCCTATGGAGAGGACCAGAGTGTCCAGATCAGTCGGACCCACTACAATTGGAGATATGGGCAAGGCCCATCGGATTCATGCAGCGGTGAATAACCGCCAGGCAAAGCATCAGTCGAATGTGCTCGAGATGACAGGTACTGTCACTGACCAGACCCTTAGTATTTTGATAGACCCAAGTGCTACTGAGAGTTTCATTTATGGTGCAGCGCTAAAAAGGATTAAGGTAAAGGCAGTCGAACAGGATGAGTTTATCTTTGTGGAGATGGCTTCGGGAGCCAAACTGAAGGTTGGAGGAAAGGTTATGGGCTATGCCCTTAACCTGGGAAAGTTTTTCATGAGGGTCAACTTGTACGTCACGATCTTAGGATCTTATGACGTCATTATTGGTATGGATTGGTTGGAATCGCATGAGGCGATACTCAACTGTAAGACAAAATGGTTGAGCTTGATCGATGATGAGGGACAGAGACGTGTTACTGTAGGATGGAACAAGGGAGTATCACTGAGGTTCGTCATTTCCTTATAGTTACGAAAGAGTATGCGCAAGGGGTGCAAGCTTTATGCGGTCCTTGTGCTAAACGAAAAGAGAGAAGCGGAAGGTCTAGAACACATTCCAGTGGTGAAGGAGTTTGCAGACGTATTTTCAGAGGATTTACCTGGGATGCCGCCGGAAAGGGAATTGGAGTTTACCATAGACCTGAAACCGAGGACCGAACTAATAGAAAGAACGCCTTATTGAATGTCGACCCCGGAGTTGCAAGAGTTGAAAATGAAACTAAAGGATTTGTTGGACCTGGGACTGATACGTCCTAGTGTGTCACCGTGGGGAGCACCTGTCATTTTCATACGAAAGAAGGACGGATCGTGGAGGCTTTGCATTGACTACCGTCAACTGAACAAGGATACGATCAAGAATCAGTATCCCTTACCAAGAATTGATGATCTGTTCGATCAAATGAAGGGTGCGACGGTGTTCTCCAAGATCGATTTGCGATCAGGGTACCACCAGTTGTGGATCAAGGAGGATGACATCCCTAAGACCACCTTTAAGACAAGATTTGGACATTACGAGTTTACTGTTTTTCCGTTTGGACTGAAAAACACACCAGGAGTATTTATGAGTTTGATGAACGGGGTGTTTCGCGAGTACTTGGACAAGTTCGTCCAAGTGTTCATTGACGACATTTTGATTTACTCTCGTACGACAGAGGAGAATGACGAGCACTTGCACTTGGTACTACAGTGCCTGTCGTTACACGTCAAAATTGTTCAGATGGATAAGTGTCGCATTGTCCCTATCAACTGTCGTAAGTGTCGCATCTTCCCTATCAACTTTCGCAAGTGTCGCAAGTTGATCACTAGTGTTGCAAATGAAGTTCAAACATAATGTCATGATAACGACAATAAGGAAGCACTTATGGCACATCACATGACTGATTTGAAGGAAGAGAACTGGTTTATTGGGATCAAATGAATCTTGACACCTGAAAGGAGCCCTGAAACTAAGGTTTGGAGAGGGAACGCTCCCCTAATATAGCTGTAGAAGCATTGGCGCTCCCCTATAATGTCTTAGGGAGCGTTATAATGCTCCCTAGACCCTTTTGGAGGAGCGTTGCTCATATTAAGAGCGTTGGCGCTTCCCTAAGGCCTGCCAAGGAGCGCTACAATGCTCTGAGACCCCTTCTGAAGGAGCGCTCCCTATTCCGAGTCAGTTGTTAGCCTGTTGAGAAGAATAAGGGAAGGAACATTCGAGATTAGGACGCAGTTGTGCTCAAATTCTTTTTCTCATCAATAGATCCCTGATCTATGGAGAAGGTTCCCAACTGGTTCTAAACATAACTCAAGAGGTTAGGCTCCTCCCAACCTATATAAGCAGGCTCTATGATGGTGGAAAGGAGGAAGAATTGAATAGGTGAAAGTTATGATCTTGGAGGAAACTTACAGTCAGCCAAAGGAGATTTATCAATGAAGTTGTTGTTATCTAGGTCTTGGATCTTTCAGGCAAGGGTTAGACGAAGAGGACTTGACGAAGCTGTCGCATTCGCATCTACGATTGTAAGTACTGTTGTCGTTATTCTCATTAATATGACACGCTTGGCCTGTTTCTTTCTAGTTCGTGTCTAATGTTACATGAACTTATCATTTAATGGTAGATATGTTTTCAAGCTAATATCAATAGAGTAGGAAGTAGTTGTATCTTACTTTGTCCACAGAACTCAGCGAGGAGCAAAGGATTGGAGCGCAACTCGGAGCGTGCAGGGACAAACGTCGATAACAGGTACTTCTATCATCCTTCCTTCTCATGTGTTAGTTTAG
>JZKD02S1705492.1:191896-208149 GCA_000966675.3 Picea glauca
TGGGCTTTGTATTTTCGAGCACACCTTGCGTTTCAATCGCATCTTTTGGGTTTGGCTTTTCATTGACATTGCTTGGATTTTGCTTTCCATTCACACTACTCTGTTTTGGCTTTTCATGAACGTCCATATGGTTTACAATATCAACTAGTTCACTCCTTTCATCCTGTGCCTGTGCTATTGTTGAATGCTGACTCTGTAGACATTTTTCTGCAAAATCTTCATATTTTTTGGTTGCCTCTTTGAGATTTCGAGAAAGCAAACTTTTTTCACTCACAAGAGAATCAATCTCTCCTCGCAATGAGTTAATTGTCTTTGCCTGGTCTTTTTTTTCCTTGAACAATTCAGAGTGTTTCTCCTCCATCACTTTATATTTCTTGAAAGCCTCTGCATGAAGTAATTCAATTTCCCTCCTCTGTTCGTCCTTTTCCCGCACTATGTTGATATGTGTTTCCTGCAACTCTACAATTTGTTCGCTCAACTCCTCCACCTGGTTGCTAAGTTTGTCATTTTCCACTGTCCTTTCTTCAACTATTTTATTCGTTGTTTCAATCAAACCTCTTGTACTAAGAACCTCTTTATGTAGCATTTGATTCTGTTGTTTAAGAGAACTTTCTTCTACCTTGTACTGCTGAATTATATCAGAGTGTTGTTTGACATTTTCTTCCACCTTGCGTTGAAGGCTACTAATTTCTTTTTCCATCGTTGCATTTTGTTTAAGTAAAGCCTCCAACGTCTCTGCATTGCTTACAGACACAGCTTTCAACACCTGCCTTTCATCTTCCATGTTGACCAGTTTATCATTATACTCATTCAAGCGGGCCTTCAAAGACTCCGCTTCAGTCTTTAGCTCTCTATTTGTCTCGCTCAGTGAACCTTTCTCGCTAGCCATCACCTCAAGGTTGGCTTGTAGCTCTGCAAGCCTGCTCAAGAGGTTCTCCTTCTCAGCATTCCAAGCTTCCTGTGCCATTTGGCTACTTCTAGTAATATCCGCAGTCGCCTCTTTGGCTGCTACAATCTGTGATAAAAGCACACCCTTTTCCAATTTCCGACCTTTATTGGTTGTCTCTAATTCTGAAGATGTCAGCTGAATTTGATTTTTCAACTGAAAAACAGTCTCCAGATTCTTTTTATCAAGATTAACTGCTCTACACTCCTCTTCTTTCGCAGAAATTTCGATATTGAACCTTTCCTCAGCCTCCTGCAATTGTTTGCCTGCTTGAGAAATCGTAGCACTCAAAGACTCCGCTTCAGTCCTTAGCTCTCTATTTGACTCTCTCAACGACCCTTTCTCGCTAGCCATCAACAACTCAAGGTTCGTTTGTAGCTCTGCAAGCCTGCTCAACAGGTTCTCCTTCTCCGTATTCCAAGCTTCGTGTGCCATTTGGCTACTTCTAGTGATCTCGGCAGTCTCCTTTTTGGCTGCTCTAATCTGTGATAAAAGCACATCCTTTTCCAATTTCGCAACTTTGCTGGTTGCCTCCAAATCTGAAGATGTCAACTGAATTTGATTTTTCAACTGCAAAACAGTAGCCTCCAGATTCCTTTTATCAAGATTAACTGCTTTACACTCCTCTTCTTTCGCAGAAATTTCGGTATTGAATCCTTCCTCGACTTTCTGCAATTGTTTGCGTACTTGAGAAATCGCAGCTCGGTATTGCTTATTCATCATTCCAAGTTCTTTTCTCCATAATTCTTTCCCAGCCTCCTTCCATTCTTCAGTCATTTTCTTTGTAGATTCAATTTCTGATCGGATTTCAGTGACGTTTGTTAACAAAATAGTTTTTTCTTCTCTTAAGCCCGCGATTTCTTTAATAAGGATTTGATTGAGGTCGTTCAACTTCGATACTTTGTCATCTTCGCAGGCGGAAGAGGGACCATTTGCAGCTTTAGCTTTTTCTTGCTCAGATCTCTTCTGCCTGCTCTTCTTGTTATTGCCTGTCATCTTGTTCACAAGCGAGACCTGCCTGCGTGCGGTAAAATATGTTTTTGTTTTATAACCTACTTCAAATTTTCGAAAACAAAACCAGCATTTCGCATAATTTAAACATTAGTCACAAATAAGGCACAGAAAATAAAGATAAGCAGAAACGGCTGTGTTCCAACCAGAATAAGTTATTCAAAGTCACTGTGCACTGTGAACAAGAACACGAACAAGAGGTAGGAGGTATGGCAAAGTAGATCACAGGTAGGTCCAAACTTTCGCAATAAAAAATCAAACAAAATGCAAATGTAGATGAATAACCTAGAAGCTGTTGAAAATTTAAATCCCCGAAAATTACAAAACAAATAAAAAAACGTATTAAAACATATAAAATTTGAAATTTAAATGTAATTGTCATATAATGAAAAATAAAGGAAAATGTATTAGACTGAAATAAATACCTCTTTCGTGAAAATGAATGGCCTTCTCTCAAAGCCGCTACGACAGACTCTGCCAAAAAGCCTCTCAGAGTACCTTTGCAAATTCTACTGCGGAAGCTTCACGCTGAGACAGTGAGAAGAAATATAACTCAGCCAATCCGACAGTTTGGGGCATTACGCGGACATTTGGCTATAAATAATCAACCCAAAATTTTGATTAATCGTTGTTGGTTAAAAAATTATTAAATTTGACACATTATTTTCGTGGTTATTTGGATATGCTAAGTCATTAATCTATGATCTATGTCTATGAGTATTATTACAATTAACCAATTTATCATGATTTTGAATAGTCCACTTAGCATCATTGCATAACTAGGAAGATTCATCTAGCTCAAGCATGCTTAATCGTGGAGCTTCACTCAAGCATGCTTAATTGTGGATTTTTCCCCACAATCAAGCCCTCTTAGCTTGCTACTCCATTTTCAAAACCTATAGTTGTGCCTTATGAAATTACTTGCTAAGGTTTTGCAAATGGGGTAACAAGCTAAGTAGGCTTGATTGTGGGACAAACTCCACAATTAAGCATGAGTGAGCCACACAAGTCTTAGGATGGGTGAGTCTTGTTACCTGGTGCAAGACCTATACTCATGGATATGTATGAATATATTGATATGCATGGGTATGTTGGATGGTGAAAACCCATTTCTCTTTTATGACACTATTTATTTTTCTATTTAGATAATAGTATATATACTATTCAAATATTTTAATTTTTATAATTAATGCACCAAACTATAGCCATTTTTATTCAGTGATCAATTTTTATAATTAATGCATCAAACTATAACTATAGTCATTTTTATTCAGTGATAAAGGGCATGTGTACAAAGTTGTTCTTCCTAAATCATTGCAATYGGAAAACATGTTTGYAAAACATTTCAAAAATGTGCAAGTGTTTTAGAAAARCACRAGTTCTTATTTGAATTGCTTCAGCCCTTACAAATCTTCACACATACCCCATGCAATCCTCCACGTAGATTTTAATCCATGTTTAAAAAGTGTGCCTTCCATGAACAATGTGCCCAAACCGCAACATAAGCCCACTCTAGGSGATCTTTGACATCAAAGTTGGATATTGATGCCATTAGAAGGCTATGCACATCAAGAATRGGTCATGGATCCTTAAGCATGGTTAAGGAAGGAAAATAAATGGCTTTGGATGTTGTTGAACCTTCTCTAGTTCAAGAGCATTGAATGAGTCCATGAACCAACCCACAAGTCCTTTGTAGGGATTCTTTGCAAGCCTTTGAGTGGGTTTTGTGCATTGGAAATGTGTGTCAAAGCTTAAAAATTGTCCAAGGGGGAAACAAGGGCCTTAAGCCCCAAGAGAACCTTTTTGAGCTCAAGCACCATGAAGAACACCTAGAAACCATGAACAAGCCCTCTTTAAGTAGTCTTTGGCATCCTAGTTGAATATGGATTCCATTATAAAGCCTTGGGCATCAAGGATGGGTCTTAGGTCCTTGACCATAGTTAAGGGAGGGAAAGAAGAGCCTTTATCCATAAACCTTACTTCTTAGGCTCAAGATCCAAGGAACAGACCTTAAACCACCACATATGAGCTCCATATGATATCATTCACCTCTATGTGATATATGTGCACCATGACTAGGTTAGTTGTGAACCAAGAATGGGTCTCAAGATCTAATCAAGAGCAAGGGAGGAAAATAAGGGCCGTTTTTCTTAAATGAATCTTCTCAAGTTCAAGCATCATGAACAACACCTACAAACCATTAACCTTCTTAGGCTATAGTTCCATGAATGCATCCATGAACCACCACATGGAACCCCTATAGTGAATCTCTAGCCTATTGGATGGATACAAGTGCCATGATTGAACCACAACATAGGGCCTAAATAAGAATGTGTCATGAATCCACACTAAGAATGGTTTGTACAGCCATGGTTGGGTTTCTTTAGCATCTGAGTGGGATGTGGATTCTATGAGTAGGTTTTGTGTAGTGGAAATGTGTCTCAAGGCCTAAACATTGTTAGGGAGGGAAGAAGATGCTTAATCACTAATTGAGCCTTCTTAAGCTTAAACACCATGGTTAGGGGAGGAAAACACTTGGAACATAGTCNAGGATTGGTTGTGAGGCCTTAACAATGTTTTAGTAAGGGAAACAAGTGCCTCGAAATGTTGTTAAATCTTCTTTATCACAAGAGCCATGAAAAAGTCCTCGAATCGACACATGAGTCCTTTGTATGGATTTGTGTGGGATATGGGCACCATTAGTAGTTTACCTCAAAATATTGTTGAATATTCTCAAGCTCGAGAGTCTTGAAAAAGTTCTTAAACTAACACATAGGTCCTTTCTAGGGGTTCTTTGTAATCCTCCAAGTGGGATACATGCACCATGAGTAGGTTCTCTGCACTATAAATGGGTTTTGAGGCATAAACATAGTCAAGGGGTAAAATAAGGGCCTTGCGCCATAATTGAACCATATTGAGATCAAGCATCATGAACAAAACCTACAAAATCCAACATGAGCCCTCACTAAGGGGTAATTAGCATATGAGTTGGATATAGGCACATTAATATGTTTTTGACACCATAGATGGGTCTTGGGTATTTAAACTTGACCATGGTAGAGAAACAATAGCCTCAAGTAATCCGGATTTAGGAGCAAAAAGAACTTATTATCATAATGAATACAAGAAACACAGAGATATGGAGAACGACACATATCTCCAGTGAACAATATCTTCTATTAAATAAATGAAATAGGTTGAAACTGTAAAACTTCATAACTGAAACAACTTGCTCAAATGGTGGTAGGTATCTCTGAGACAAGATGTGGCCGCTACGCCCATCCATTTGAGCATAATGATTATAGTGACGCTCCAAAGTCCTTTTTAAAATTATGCATGAATACCAAAAACCTAGACATATAAAAACCTAACCCTAGGAGGTAAAACGCAAAAATTTATGTAGGCCCCTATGGGTAAGTTGGTACCTCAACTAATCGGGATCGTAAATTTTTCATATGACCTCTGTTTAAGGCGTGTGATAGCGCATTGGAAATTTCTTTTCGAGAACTACGCATTACGCCATCAAAATGTGACTCTGTCTGCAGTTTGATTGTGGCGAGCCAAAAAACAAAGTTTAGGGCCCCAAAACGGCCCTGGAAGTACAAAAAGATGTGTTGACATGAAAACATACAAAATAAACCAATTGGATTAGGTGGGAGGCCACCAGTATCCAATTGAAATATGTGNCCATAATTGAACCATATTGAGATCAAGCATCATGAACAAAACCTAGAAAATCCAACATGAGCCCTCACTAAGGGGTAATTAGCATATGAGTTGGATATAGGCACATTAATATGTTTTTGACACCATAGATGGGTCTTGGGGATTTAAACTTGACCATGGTAGGGAAACAATAGCCTCAAGTAATCCGGATTTAGGAGCAAAAAGAACTTATTATCATAATGAATACAAGAAACACAGAGATATGGAGAACAACACATATCTCCAGTGAACAATATCTTCTATTAAATAAATGAAATAGGTTGAAACTGTAAAACTTTATAACTGAAACAACTTGCTCAAATGGTGGTAGGTATCTCTGAGACAAGATGTGGCCGCTACGCGCATCCATTTAAGCATAATGATTATAGTGAGGCTCCAAAGTCCTTTTTAAAATTATGCATGAATACCAAAAACCTAGACATCTAAAAACCTAACCCTAGGAGGTGAAATGCTAAAATTTATGTAGGCCCCTATGGGTAAGTTGGTACCTCAACTTATCGGGGTCGTAAATTTTTCATATGACCTCTGTTTAAGGCGTGTGATATCGCATTGGAAATTTCTTTTCGAGAACTACGCATTACGCCATCAAAATGTGACTCTGTCTGTAGTTTGATTGTGGCAAGCCAAAAAACACAGTTTAGGGCCCCAAAACGGCCCTGGAAGTACAAAAAGATGTGTTGACATGAAAACATACAAAATAAACCAATTGGATTAGGTGGGAGGCCACCAGTATCCAATTGAAATATGTGTAGGGAGTTAAACAACCCTAGAAGTGTATAACCCATAGTTACAAAGAAGTACATAAGAACATGTTGAACTAAAAATTGTCTCGAGGAGCCAGTTGGAATAGGTGGGTGGCAACCAATATCCACCTGGATCATTCCACCCCCTTAGGAAGCAAAGGTATCCATTGCATTGAGTTCCCCCATGATCCAAAAAGGATCCAAAAAAGACTAAGGATAACTCATAATTCACAAAAGAAACTCTGGAAGTTCATAATGGCCTCAGCGGACAGAGAAATGGAAAAAATTCAAAGTATTCAAAACTCATTGAAATTAGCATCATCGCGAAGAGTGCGTCGTAGTATTTCCAACGACATAAACAGATCATTAAACAGAGTTATAGATCAAAATATATTCGCGGAAAACGTTTTGGTCAACCTAGCCCAGTCAGCAGGGATGAGTCAACATTCGTACTGCTGACATCAACATCAATACGGATGACATCAACATTCATACAGTGTATGTGGCACACACATAGGATGAATTGTGTCATGTTGATGTGGCAGAACCAGAGGCTGACACATGTCACTCATTTTCGTCATTTTTAAGTCAACGTGTGGACCAATGAGGAAGTGCCACGTGGTAGTCCATACAACCACATGGCAGGTCGTACGGGATGTGGCAGACACATGGCATCTATTGCATATGTGGCAAGAAGGTGACATGGCAAGGTGATTGCACAGGTGAATGACATGGATGAATGTTTGGCTGTCACGTGACCCGGTCATGGGATGCCACATGGCAGTGGGAAAATTCTCAAAGAGGGCCCGTAACCAAAATTCCAAAATTAAAAAAGGGTGGCCCATCAGATCAGGTGGCCAACCTTCGTTGTAATCCAACTCTGACAAATCTAAACAAGACTCCAAACTTGGCGGTGGTTAACGCTATATATATATATATATGTTGTTGTAACTACAAGACAAAAAGGGGAGGCCTGCGGGCTCGACCTCGAGACCTACCCCAACCAAACGCCTTCACATAGAATCCACCAACTGTTGAGACAAATGGCTCCATTGGATATTCTTCCTGCCTTTAAACTTAAATGCTCATTTCACCAATGGACGGGAGGAGGGCGCTCAATAGTACGACCGGACACATTTTATGAGGTGAGTACAATGAATTAATTATAGGTTGCAAGAACAGAAACTGAGACGAGTTTTCTCATGGGCCATAGAGTGACAGAGTTAGATTGAGGCATGGAGACAATCATTTTTGGGTAATTCGATGCCACAAATTGAATGGTGTTGTCTTTTTTCTGATATGAGCAAATATTATGCAGCTTAATTACATAATGACGTATACTTGTGTATTTTTCCAAATTCTTTTGCCGTGTTAATAAAAAGGCCTACCCATTTGAGAGTAGGACCCGGAGATGTAGTCCATTAGGGAAAAACTTTGTTATCCAGTTTTTGTGTTCAGATTTGATGTTTATGTCTCTTTATTATTGAGATTTTACTTCTTTACGGTGCACTTCAATTTATGCTCATTTAATACAATTCTTTAATAAGTCACATCGATGAAAAGATCCCAGATGATGTTGGTATCAGAGAAATCATCTTTGAATTGAATTGTTGAGTGTGAATGCTTACTAGGGCCAAGCATAAGCAGGGTGAAGGAACTCTTAAGACTTTCAATCTCGAAGTTGGTCGTGCACCCCAAAGGAATGTAGAGCCTGATTATTTCAGGACTCAAACTAAATAAAGGTTTTCTAAATTTCAATTTTGAAATTTCTTTTAATGACTTTCTTATACTTAGAATAAACCGGGAATGATAAACAACAACATAATAATGATAAAAAATAACAGCATAATGATAAACAACAACATAATAATGATAACAACAACAACATAATGATAAACAACAACAACATAATGATAACAACAATAGATTAATACATAACTCCACCTGCAGGTTTATCTAGTCCCTTTTATGTCTAGTCATGTTCTTGTCCTTGCCCTTGTTCTTTCCCAGACTGAATATTAACCTCCCAGCCAACTAGGAACAACCTCTCCGACTCCCTAGCTCCAGGAATCCTTGCGGTTTCCTGGCCCTCGAGCCCAAAATTCCTAGCAAAAGAAGTGTCCTATGAGAGCTTCCCAAAAACCATTCCTCCCCTTTCCTNAACCAATATCCACCTGGATCATTCCACCCCCTTAGGAAGAAAAGGTATCCATTGCATTGAGTTCCCCCATGATCCAAAAAGGATCCAAAGAAGACTAAGGATAACTCATAATTCACAAAAGAAACTCTGGAAGTTCATAATGGCCTTAGCGGACAGAGAAATGGAAAAAAATCAAAGTATTCAAAACTCATTGAAATTGGCATCATCGCGAAGAGTGCGTTGTAGTATTTCCAATGACATAAACAGATCGTTAAATAGAGTTACAGATCAAAATATATTCGCGGAAAACGTTTTGGTCAACCTAGCCCAGTCAGCAGGGATGAGTCAACATTCGTACTGCTGACATCAGCATCAGTACGGATGACATCAACATTCATACAGTGTATGTGGCACACACATAGGATGAATTGTGTCATGTTGATGTGGCAACACCAGAGGCTGACACGTGTCACTCATTTTCGTCATTTTCAAGTCAACGTGTGGACCAATGAGGAAGTGCCACGTGGTAGTCCATACAACCACATGGCAGGTCGTACAGGATGTGGCAGACACATGGCATCTGTTGCATATGTGGCAGGCAGGCGACATGGCAAGGTGATTGGACAGGTGAATGACATGGACGAATGTTTGGCTGTCACGTGACCCAGTCATGGGATGCCACATGGCAGTGGGAAAATTCTCAAAGAGGGCCCATAACCAAAATTCCAAAATTAAAAAAGGGCGGCCCACCAAATCTGGTGGCCAACCTTCGTTGTAATCCAACTCTGACAAATCTAAACAAGACTTCAAACTTGGCAGTGGTTAACGCTATATATATATATATATATATATATATATATATATATATATATATATATATGTTGTTGTTGTTGTAACTACAAGACAAAAAGGGGAGGCCCGCGGGCTCGACCCCGAGACCTCCCCCAACCAAACGCCTTCACATAGAATCCACCAATTGTTGAGACAAATGGCTCCATTGGATATTCTTCCTGCCTTTAAACTTAAATGCTCATTTCACCAATGGACGGGAGGAGGGCGCTCAACAGTACGACCAGGCACATTTTATGAGGTGAGTACAATGAATTAATTATAGGTTGCAAGAACGGAAACTGAGACGAGTTTTCTCATGGGCCTTAGAGTGATAGAGTTAGATTGAGGCATGGAGACAATCATTTTTGGGTAATTCGATGCCACAAATTGAATGGTGTTGTCTTTTTTATGATATGAGCAAATATTATGCAGCTTAATTACATAATGACGTATACTTGTGTATTTTTCCAAATTCTTTTGCCGTGTTAATAAAAAGGCCTACCCATTTGAGAGCAGGACCCGGAGATGTAGTCCATTAGGGAAAAACTTTGTTATCAAGTTTTTGTGTTCAGATTTGATGTTTATGTCTCTTTATTATTGAGCTTTTACTTATTTACGGTGCACTTCAATTTATGCTCATTTAATACAATTCTTTAATAAGTCACATCGATGAAAAGATCCTAGATGATGTTGGTATCAGAGAAATCATCTTTGAATTGAATTGTTGAGTGTGAATGCTTACTAGGGCCAAGCATAAGCAGGGTGAAGAAACTCTTAAGACTTTCAATCTCGAAGTTGGTCATGCACCCCAAAGGAATGTAGAGCCTGATTATTTCAGGACTCAAACTAAATAAAGGTTTTCTAAATTTCAATTTTGAAATTTCTTTTAATGACTTTCTTATACTTGGAATAAACCGGGAATGATAAACAACAACATAATAATGATAAAAAATAATAGCATAATGATAAACAACAACATAATAATGATAACAACAACAACATAATGATAAACAACAACAACATAATGATAACAACAATAGATTAATACATACCTCCACCTATAGGTTTATCTAGTCCCTTTTATGTCTAGTCATGTTCTTGTCCTTGCCCTTGTTCTTTCCCAGACTGAATATTAACCTCCCGGCCAACTAGGAACAATCTCTCCGACTCCCTAGCTCCAGGAATCCTTGCGGTTTCCTGGCCCTCGAGCCCAAAATTCCTAGCAAAAGAAGTGTCCTATGAGAGCTTCCCAAAAACCATTCCTCCCCTTTCCTCCTCCTCCTCTCCTTTAGAAATTCAGAAATCCCCAAACAGAAATAAGATGGCTCTTACAAGTCCTCCCCTTCTTTCTTATCCTCCTCTCTCAAATCCCCCTGATTAATTCCCAACAACCTTATCCCCCCATTAATTCCTCAACAACCTTATCGCCCCATTAATTACTTTACCCATCTTTTAATAATAAAATAACAAAAGTCTCATTTAATATATTTTGATAATTAAATAAATTTAAATTAAAAACTGTGATAAAAATTAATCAATTTGGGTTGTTACATACACCCACCCTTCAAGAAACTTCATCCTGAAGTTAGAGTTATTTACAATACAAGGGTAACGACACACGATTCAAACATCTGCAACAAATAACCAACATCATCAATTTAGAATACTTATACATACTGGTGTACATGTGCAAGGCATACATGTGTAGCTAGCACATACAAGACTTGTACATGTACTATTAAAAATAATTATCGCACCTAAAGTGTTGGATCATGTTGTCATTGAAGACAATGGTTTGATTATTTGAGAGATTGTTGGATCATACGTCATTGATGCAAATGGTTTGGTTTGATTGATGNGGTGACTAGGGTGTGTCTTTCAACACCGAAATCATCCAACTGGTGTCTTCCTCCTAGAATACACTGAACTATCTCTCCTGAGATGCACCTCTTCTCCTCAATGACAAGTCATAATTTGCATAATGATGAATTAGGTAATTGACCCTTCCTTTATAGCTTTCCAAAACCCTAAATCATGCTGAAACCTTAAGTCACTACTGAAACCCTAATTCACTGTTGAATTCTATTTTTAGCTCATAATGACTTAAAAGCATTGTTAACTCTTGTTAGCTCAATGTCACTTTCCGAGTATAACACTTGTGACTGGGGTGACCTCTAGTAAAGCGATGTTAACTCTTGTTAGCTCAATGTCACTTTCCGAATATAACACCTGTGACTAGGGTGACCTCTAGTAAAGCGATGTTAACTCTTGTTAGCTCAATGTCATTTTCTGAATATAACACCTGTGACTGGAGCGACCTCTAGTAACCTTGTTTATCCCTGTTTGGCCCTAGCTATAGTCTAACGGGATTGTTTAGACCATTAATCCTCCTCTTCTGGAGCTCCTATTTGGAAAGGGACATTACATATTTCCAAGTGGAAACCAATTGATAAAAATGCATCATTGATGAAGATGGATCAATGAGTTGTCATTGATACATTATGCATAATTGATATATATGATGCAGTGGTGAATTGATGCAAAGATGAATAATTATTGTCTTATCATGGTTGATAAGGTGCACAAATGGATGAACTCCAAAGTGGTCCCCTTATGNTGGGGTGCCCACTCTAGCTAATCTATCAACCACTTGTGCCAAGGACTGAGACATGGTCCGTTGACTAGCTAACATACCATTGATAACCTACATGAAAGCTGCCTCTGGATCTACGAGGGCCTTGCTGCTACCCTCTGGTTGCTCATATCTGTCTCCTAGCATCCTCTCTGCCTTGCGCTTAGCCTCACGCTCTGCCCTTCTCTCTGCTTCTCTGTGTGCCTCTTCCTCTTCCTCTGAGCTAGGAGGAAAAGGGGGAAAATCAAGTTTATGCCTTCTTTCCTGATGCCTGTTGTAAGTGACATATTCATCACCTACGTGTTCACGGCCCTCGAGGTCTTCTGTTTCACTCATTGTCTTTAGTCACATGCTGGCAGGACTAAAGCTCTGATACCACTGTAATGTTCCTGACTTGGCTAGTCTAGGAAACGCTGTTATTGTGTGTGTAGGATCAAAGGTTTACAACATATAAATGATCATACAAATAATAAACACAACAAAGGACTGCAAGTTTTTATTATGATATCTCTGTGGATTACAAAAATGGACGAATGCGGCTGAATAACTGACAATACTCGACTAGATCAACATACAAAGGATCTTAGCTGGAGTATAAATAAGAAACTACGAATGAATAAAATAACAAAACTCGGCTAGATCAAAAGACAAAAGGATCTTAGCCGGAATACAAATAAGCAACTAAAATATAATACCCAGAATATGGGAGCACTGAAGAATGATGGAAGACATGGATGATCTTCCCGGTGACTAGGGTGTGTCTTTCAACACCGAAATCATCCAACTGGTGTCTTCCTCCTAGAATACACTGAACTATCTCTCCTGAGATGCACCTCTTCTCCTCAATGACAAGTCATAATCTGCATAATGCTGAATTAGGTAACTGACCCTTCCTTAATAGCTTTCCAAAACCCTAAATCATGCTGAAACCCTAAGTCACTACTGAAACCCTAATTCATTGTTGAATTCTATTTTTAGCTCATAATGACTT
Organism: Picea glauca; assembly: GCA_000966675.3. Classification (NCBI taxonomy): domain Eukaryota; kingdom Viridiplantae; phylum Streptophyta; class Pinopsida; order Pinales; family Pinaceae; genus Picea; species Picea glauca. The sequence continues at coordinate 204,917 of JZKD02S1705492.1, forward strand.
AAAAGCGTTGTTAACTCTTGTTAGCTCAATGTCACTTTCCGAGTATAACACCTGTGACTGGGGTGACCTCTAGTAAAGCGTTGTTAACTCTTGTTAGCTCAATGTCACTTTCCGAATATAACACCTGTGACTGGGGTGACCTCTAATAAAGCGATGTTAACTCTTGTTAGCTCAATGTCATTTTCTGAATATAACACCTGTGACTGGAGCGACCTCTAGTAACCCTGTTTATCTCTGTTTGGCCCTGGCTATAGTCTAATGGGGTTGTTTAGACCATTAATCCTCCTCTTCTGGAGCTCCTATTTGGAAAGGGACATTACAGATTTCCAAGTGGAAACCAATTGATAAAAATGGATCATTGATGAAGATGGATCAATGAGTTGTCATTGATACATGATGCATAATTGATATATATGATGCAGTGGTGAATTGATGCAAAGATGAATAATTATTGTCTTATCATGGTTGATAAGGTGCACAAATGGATGAACTCCAAAGTGGTCCCCTTATGGTGAAAGCACTCACAGGAAGATGCTTTATGAATTGAGTTATCCTAGAAAAATGGTTGGAGGACCCATGCTTGCATGTGGATTAATGAGATGAAGATCAATGAAGTTGTTGGTGAAACTATCCTAGATGGATAGTGCTTGACATGTCGTTTTCAGTGGTATGTGGAATGTCACATAACTCCTCACGGTTTGAGAGTTATGGCTCTACAAAGTTGAAGCACCCCCATATGATGGCTTGAAGCCCCAAAAGGTCAAAGAAGTCAAAGTGCTTGAAAAGAAGAAATCATTATTTAAATGATAAAGTATTGGAGAACTTTCTATTCATGGAAAGTGATTAACCCTAAAATAAGGAAAATNCATGTGGATTAATGAGATGAAGATCAATGAAGTTGTTGGTGAAACTATCCTAGATGGATAGTGCTTGACATGCCGTTTTCGGTGGTATGTGGAATGTCACATAACTCCTCACGGTTTGAGAGTTATGGATCTACAAAGTTGAAGCACCCCATTATGATGGCTTGAATCCCCAAAAGGTCAAAGAAGTCAAAGTGCTTGAAAAGAAGAAATCATTATTTAAATGATAAAGTATTGGAGAACTTTCTATTCATGGAAAGTGATTAACCCTAAAATAAGGAAAATAGGTTAAGTGACATAGAAATGGTTTAAGTAACCTAAAAATGGGTTAAGTGACCTAGAAGATGAAAGTATAAATAAGAAGCTAGGATCTCTTGTAAAATGCACATTTGGTGAGAATCCTTTTTGTGGATCAATGGAGAGCTTCTTGTGAATATCTTTTGGAGTATTGATGGAGAGCTTCTTGTAAGAGAATGTTATTGATGTGGATCTCTTGAGCATGATTGAAGATCTATTTTGAGGAAGAGAGCAAGAAGAGGATCTAATGGACACATCAAAGTTTCGGCAATGTCGGAGATCTTGACGACAAAATTCTCGGATTCATAGAAAACCCTAATTTCTGATGCGCACGCGGGATGTTTGTGTATATGGTGCATGTACATGTGGGCTGGCTGTGTATAGGGTGAGTGTACATGTGGGTTGACTATGTATAGGGAGCGTGGAGTGGATAAAATCATGGATATTTGTGTTTGAGCTGGTGCCAAGCTCTTGGATGATGAGGCAGGTTCCAGATATGCATTCTATGGCCTCAGATCTATCACTGAGACACTGGTATGGTTGCATTATTGTCTTGATGGATACTATTGTTTGATGTGTTGTGAATGCTTAGGGAATTCTTGGTATGGATTCTATGATGTGGTTCAGTTTAGTTGATTTGGTTGATGGAGTGAGCAACACTCTTGTGATTTAGTAGTGACATGATTTCTATGGTATACTAGTTGTTTATACATGATTGAGATAGCATTCATATTGATTTGTTGAGGAGCATGAGCAAGATATTGGAGAGCTTGGATGTGTTGTGACTGGTTGTGGGTCAGTTTGGACAATGGAAGACAGAAGAGAAAGTGATTGCAAGTTGCAAAGGATTTGAGCATGTGAAGCAAAGAAAAACCCTAGTTGCTCATAAGCATACGCTTGTTGCATTATACACTAGCCATGTGCACACACGGGTTGTAGTGAGCCATGGCATGTGCACACGTAGGCTGCACTACTGACAGGTTGTGAACCTATTGACAGATTGATGTCTATTCAGGATTGTTTCCTCATCTCAATTGGTGTTGAGGGTGTAAGCGGAGTCTTGAATTATAGAGAAGCTACTCTTACAGAGTTGTACTCTATTTAGTTGTTGTTGATAAACCCCAAGGATTGTATTCCGTAATAAAAAGAACATTGTACATACATCTTGTGTTATTTGTGTTCATTGTGGTGATGAATTGTTNTTGGATGATGAGGCAGGTTCCAGATATGCATTCTATGGCCTCAGATCTATCACTGAGACACTGGTATGGTTGCATTATTGTCTTGATGGATACTATTGTTTGATGTGTTGTGAATGCTTAGGGAATTCTTGGTATGGATTCTATGATGTGGTTCAGTTTAGTTGATTTGGTTGATGGAGTGAGCAACACTCTTGTGATTTAGTAGTGACATGATTTCTATGGTATACTAGTTGTTTATACATGATTGAGATAGCATTCATATTGATTTGTTGAGGAGCATGAGCAAGCTATTGGAGAGCTTGGATGTGTTGTGACTGGTTGTGGGTTAGTTTGGACAATGGAAGACGGAAGAGAAAGTGATTGCAAGTTGCAAAGGATTTGAGCATGTGAAGCAAAGAAAAACCCTAGTTGCTCATAAGCATACGCTTGTTGCATTATACACTAGCCGTGTGCACACACGGGTTGTAGTGAGCCATGGCACGTGCACACGCAGGCTGCACTACTGACAGATCGCGGACCTGTTGGCAGATTGATGTCTATTGAGGATTGTTTCCTCATCTCAATTGGTGTTGAGGGTGTAAGCGGAGTCTTGAAATATAGAGCAGCTGCTCTTATAGAGTTGTACTCTATTTAGTTGTTGTTGATAAACCCCAAGGATTGTATTCCGTAATAAAAAGAACATTGTACATACATCTTGTGTTATTTGTGTTCATTGTGGTGATGAATTGTTGATGATATATTGCTGATATATGTTGTTGATATGTGCTCACATCTAACTGGTTATAAATGACAACAATGGGTAATGAATAAATGTTCAATGCTAATTGATGAGTTTTTGTGCAAGAGGGAAGTTTTGGGAAAAAGAGCCCCA
>JZKD02S1705492.1:250624-263171 GCA_000966675.3 Picea glauca
TTTCCAGGAGATTTAGATCTACCCTTAGACTTAGATCTCCCACTTGAGAAATTAGATCTATTTCTTTCCTGGGAAGGTCCTCTTGCAAATAATGCATATGTGCTATGTCCTTCCATATTCTTTCGTCTCATCTCCTCCGACAACAAGGATGAGACCACTTCTTGAAACTTCAAAGAATTTGTATTACTACCTATAGCCACAACCAGACTATCCCATGAGTCTGGTAAAAAACACAACAAACTGATACATTTATCTTCATCTGGAATTTTAATCTCAACAGATACTAACTAACTTACCATAGTATTGAAGGCGTTCAAATGCTCTGCCACCGAGTCTCCATCTCTCATCCTCATGTTATACAACTTCTTTCTCAGGAATAGTTTATTTACCAGGGACTTATACTGATACAACTTCCGCATCTTTTCCCATAAATCCTTGGCTATAGCTTCCTCTAACACATTCAGTAATACTGAATCAGAGAGACACAGTTGGATTGTGCTCTTTGCCTTCCGAACCATCTTTTTCTAGTCATCTACAGAAGTTCTTGTGGGTGCAGTACCTAGATCTACCGTGATCCACTGATCTATATCCACCAAAAGGTCTTCCATATTGAGCTTCCATAGCTCAAAACTTTTCCCATTAAAATTTGCGATCTCCATATTTGAATTGCTTTCCATTTCTTTTCACCTGAAAAACAATACCGCAGATCTCCCACTGTAACAAGGCTTATCACAATCCCGAGCCAAACCCTTGACCATAAAGGCATCCCCGTGAAGCCAATAAAGCTCTGATACCAAATGTAAATTCTAACCTTGTACAATTTCTATTGTAAACAGATATTCAGAAAAGAACAGAAAAGATACAATGGCGAATACAAACATTACATAGAGATTTTTTCCCTGGAAACCCAAACCGAGAAAACCAACATATATTATATTCATTCCTTATGTTACATTGTTTAAAATACAATATACATATAGGAGCCAGCAACATCCAAAACCCTAACCCAATGACCTGGATTAGTCCAAAACCCTAATTCCTTAACCAGAAATATAAAACCATCGACAAAAACCATGTGCCAAAAAAACCACCTAAATACATGACATGTTTCCTGAGGTAGGTGTCACGTTTCCCAAGGCAAAAATGTGACATGAAAAATCAACCCCCTACTATCCACATGATAACGACAAAGTTGAAGCAATAAATAAAATACTTATCACTATGTTTCATTAGATAATAGGAATCCATAAGACCAGTTGGGACACGATGTTGATTTCAGCATTATGGGCCTATCGGACATCCGTGAAGTTTTCTACGGGATTTACCCATTTTCAACTAGTCTATGGCATTGAAGTCGTTCTTCCAATTGAATGTGAAATACCATCTTTAAATATAGTCGTCGAACTTCTCCGAAACACCCCTGCCGAAGAAGAACATCTATTGCATCTTATGCAATTATATGAGACCCGTCGTGATGCCACCCTAGTTATTGAAACCCAGAAGAAATGCATGAAAGACCAATATGAAAAGCATGTCAAGTGACGCAGGGTGCACCACCGAGGGCACGTCCGCTCTCAGGATCTCCTTTTCCTCAGCTCAAAGAATGTCAGAGTTCTTCTAATTCCCTATTGGGAAACTTACGCCCACAATTCTCTTCATGCGATCCCTTTTCCTTAACTTCTCGGGGAATCAAAACTCGCTACTTCGCGAGTTCACAGTCGACCCTTTGGGTTACAAATCCGCGAAGCCCAATGCCTGGTCAATGTTGACTCTTCTCCCTATCCTATTGGGACTCTCGCCTTATCGCAACTTCGCTTCTCTCGACACCAAGAACTGGGTTCTCCAACTTCCGAGCCCCGAGGCACCGAATTCCCGATCTCGCTTCCTCGTGACCTCGCTGCTTGCGAGTTCAAATAATTAGTCCTTCAGCTTCCGATACGCGAGACGTCGAGATCCACTATCTCGCTTCTAAAGCTCCGACAACTCGTGCCACCTGTCCTCCACTACTTCTTGTGGCCCCACTGCTGACGTAGTCGCCGAGATATCGCGTCTCGCCACCTCGCGACTTCTGTTGCACAAATTAGGAGTTTCAACTCACGAACTCCTGATAGGTGAATTCGCGATCTAATCCAACGGTCCTTGTGCGACCCATATCTAACGGTTATCCCTTTTCTTCTCCCCTCACGTCCTCGTGACTTTGAGCGCTAAATATTTGGGCTCTCACCCAACGAACTTTCGAGTTTGCGAGATCTTCTGATCTCTAACAACTGTCCTCCTCAGATGGATGCTCCTGATCTTCTCGTCACCTCATCGCTTTCGCATCCTCGTGCTTCACGACTTTTGACACCAAGTTTTTAGTCTTTTGACTTACGATACTTGAGACGTCAAGATTCTCAATCTCGCCTTCTCACGATGTCACTTCTCGCAAGGTCAGCTCCCCGGTTCTTCAACCTCCGAATCCCGATGTGCGAGCTCCCGATCTCGCTGCCTCGCGACTTCGCTGCCTGCAAGATCAAATGTCCAACTCTCTATCTCCCGAGTCCCGAGATGCCGAGATTCCATTTTGTTGCCACGTAACCTTGTTGTTTGGACAACTATGATCTTCTCGGGATATCACGCCTCGCGATATCGTTGTTCTTTCTACACAACTTTTGGGGCTTCAACTCCTGAGCCCCTGATACACAATATCACGTGTAGGTCTGATGGCTCCTGTGACTCCGAATCGATGGCTCTGCTTCTCCTGAGCTTCAAACTCTTCGGAATCTTCTTCGCCATAACCTCCTTGCACCTCTGCAATATCTGATGGTCTTTGGAACTTCGTGAAATCTCCTCAGATGATTTTGACTATCCGTTCTTCCTTGTAAAATCCACGAAATGAAAAAGATTATCTCTCCACGAGATTCCTTCGCTGCCTCGCCAATCTGCGACATTTCTTCCTGACTTCAAATCACGCTTATCTATGCTGATCTTCAGCGAATCAGAGGCCTATCCTTCCTGAGCTTTGTTAAATTACTTCACCTCAACGAGGTTCTTTGCACGCACTCCTTGCGGCAAGCCTACGAACACTTCAACTGTTCGAGCTTTATTGACTCTGTGTATGCCCGTAGCAGCAGTCCTTCAATACTTCTTCTCAGTTTCACGACCGAGGATTTCTTCCTTAGCTTGCGTACTCCTTGCACGGCTCTAGAAACCCACGTTCACTTCTGAGAACTTTGAGAACAAGAGTTTAACTCCCTGAGCCTTCTGTCAACGCACTCCTTGCGGACGACTTCAACTGCACTCCTTGCAGGAATCCTTGCTCAAAAGGAGAAACAATTGTAACTCACTTCACCTCCTCTCAGATCTCAGTCTTCACACATGAAATCATATGCATAGCATGATAACGATGCCTAACATGAATAAATGTTCATAACCAGAGCATTCAACACACACATACACAAAGAATAACACCACAGCCATGAATCTGAATCAACTTCTTCTATTAATTCAAGATCTATACATGGGTGTCTTCTACAACTCTCTGCTATTCTCCTATGCTCTAGATTCTTCTTTTCCTATTGCTAATGCTTCTTAATGTTACAATGTACAAATGAGGGTGTCTATATCCGGTTTCCCTCCTGCGCTCTAAAACTGTCAAATCTAAGAATTCAATTCTATCTACCTGCATTAACTACTATAAATGCCTCCATCTACTCCAGACAAGAGCGTATGGCTCGAGGTCTGGTTACATTTTACCAAGGCACCAAATTAAATGGTCCCATTTATGTTTAGCGCATCAACTTCAAGAGAAAATTTAAAAATTCAAAAACTTGTGCTGGACGTCTTCCAGCTGTCTTCTGCTTCCACGTTGGTTTTTCTTGTCGTGAGGGATGCTCCTGCATCATACTCCCTCACTTGAAAATTTGCATGGGCTCCTGTCCATGAGCTCCTGCATGATACGTCCATGCTTCAGAATTTCTGCTTTAGTCTCCCAGCTGGCATCTTCAACTGGATGTCCCTTCCACTTGACCAAATATTCAAAATATTCTTTCCTCCTGGTTTTCTTACCCACTCGTTTATTTACTATCTGCTCCATCTATGGCTTCTCTACAACTGGCATCTGCTTCTTCCACTGGACCTCTAGTTGATCATCACCTTCTACTTCTGCTTCATCTTCTTTGTATGGATATAAATCCAAAACATTAAATATCGGAGATATTCCGATCCCATCTGGTAACTCGATCTCATAAGCATTCTGTCCCATTTTCTTCAAGACCTTGCATGGTCCAATTTTATTCATTTTCAGGTTGTTGTATGTTCCTCTCGGGAACCTTTCCTTCCTCAAATGTGCCAGAACTAGATCACCAACTTCGAACTGAAGTTGTCTCCGATGCTGATCTGCTATGCGCTTGTACTCCTGACTTGACTTCAATAGTCGCTTCTTCACCTGGCTATGAAGTTCCTTCATCGCTTCAGCGGATTCTCCTGCACTAGCACTGCTAGTATCTGTCTGTTCTGAATCCCTCAGTTCAGAAACTCCTCTTGGATGCATTCCATATACAATCTGAAATGGACTTTTTCTTGTGCTCCTATTCACTGAATCATTGTAAGAAAACTCTGCTTGCGGTAGTATGCTATCCCAACTGCTATGGTGCTCTGTCACCAAGATTCTCAGCAAGTCTCCCAGAATTCTGTTGACCACCTCTGTCTATCCATCTGTCTGAGGATGATAAGAAAAACTAAACATCAAATTAGTTCCCATATTCTTCCACAATGTTCTCCAGAAATGTCCAATGAATTTTGTATCTCTGTCCAAAACTATGCTTTTCGGCAATCCCTGAAGTCGAACAATCTCCTTGAAAAACAAATTTGCGATATGATTCGCATCGCTGGTTTTCTGGCATGGAATAAAATGCACCATCTTAGAAAACCTATAAACTACCACAAAGATGGAATCAACACCTCTTTGTGTCCTTGGCAATCCCAACACGAAATCCATGCTAATTTCATCCCACGACTTCTCAGGTATGGGCAATGGTTGATAAAAACCCACATTCTGCTTTCTGCCCTTTGAATGCTGGCAAATCCTGCATCTGTCAACAAAATTCTTGACTTCTGACCGCATCCCTAGCCAAAAGTATGACTTGCTCAACTTTTCAAATGTCTTGTCATGGCCAAAATGTTCTGCTAATCCTCCACTGTGTTTCTCTTTCAACAAGTTCTCCCTCATGGAGCAATTCAAAATACACAGTTGATTGCCTTTGAACAACAATTCGTCCTGGATCACATACTCTATCCACTGGCTTCTGTCTCTGAGAACTGGATTCTCAGCTGCTTCATAAGCTTCCTTAAAGTCTGAATCATCTACATACATGTCCTTAAGATCATCAAAGCCTATCGTCCTGACTTTGAACTCCTGCAACATCAAACTTTTCCTGCTCAAAGCATCAGCCACTTTGTTAGCAGTACCAGAAATATGTTTTATCACAAAAGTGAAATTTTGCATGTATTCTACCCATTTAACATGCCTCCGATTCAACTTTTCCTGTTGAGTCACAAATTGTAATGCATGGTTATCACTATATAAAACAAATTCTTTTGGAATCAAATAGTGCCTCCATTTCTTCAATGTTTGTATGATGGCATAGAATTCTTTATCATATGTGGAGTATTTCTCTTTTGCCTCATTCAACTTCTCACTGAAATATGCAATCGGTCTGTCTTCTTGGCTCAAGACCGCTCCAACTACAACACTGCTTGCATCACATTTTACCTGAAATGTCTTTTGAAAATATGGCAACACCAAAATCGGTTGCTCTGTAATCTTTGGTTTCAATAAATTGAAACTATTCTCAGCCTCTTCAGTCCAGTGAAAAGATTTATGTCTTTTCTTGACTATATCCATCATTGATGCGCTAATTCCACTGAAATTCATGATGAATTTTCGGTAGAAACTAGCCAATCCATGAAAAATCCTCACTTCAAATACGTTTCTTGGTGATGGCCAATTCTTAATTACCTCCACCTTTTCTGGATCCATATTCAACTCATTAGCTGAAATAACAAAACCCAAATAAATGAGTTTTGTCTTCATAAATGAGGACTTCTTCATGTTAATCAACAACTTTTCCTGCTGTAGATTCCTCATTACAATGGCCAAATGTTTCAGATGTTCATCCTTCATCTTGTTGAAAACCAATATGTCATCCAGATACACGATGACAAACTTCCCAATGAACTCCTTCAGGACTTCATTCATCAACCTCATAAAGGTACTTGGTGCGTTCGTCAAACCAAACGGCATGACAAGCCATTCATACAAACCTTCATTTGTCTTGAATGCTTTTTTCCATTCATCACCTTCTCTCATACGAATCTGATGATATCCACTCTTCAAATCTATCTTTGAAAAGAATTTTTTCCCACTTAAGCAATCCATCAAATCATCCATTCTTGGCAATGGGAATCTATACCTGATAGTTATCTTATTGATGGCTCTCGAATTAGTGCACATCCTCCAACCTCCATCTTTCTTCGGATTGAGTACTGTCGGAACAACACACAGACTCAATCTTTCCCTGAACAAACCTTTGTCCAACAACTCCTAGACCTGTCTTTTAACCTCTTCATTCTCCTACAGCGTCAACCTGTACGCGGATTTGTTTGGAAGACTAGCTCTTGGTATGAGGTCTATATGGTGACTCATGCTCCTCATCGGTGGAAACGAACGAGGTAGTTCGTCCACTACAATATCAACAAATTCTTCCAACAGTTCCTGAACTTCTTCTAGAAAATCGTCCACTCTTGTGCTAGTCAGAACAATTTTCGGCTTTCTGACCACAAAGAATTGTGGATCCTCCTTCTTCTTAACTTCTGTAAGAATTTCCTTCCCACTCATGAGAAGTACTATGTTGTTTACCTCTGAATTCACCTCTTTATCTTCAATTGGACACAACATATGAGTTCTCCCATTCTTTTCCAGGGTATATGTATTCTTCCTCCCATCATGAATTACATTTCTATCATATTGCCATGGTCTACCCAACAATAAATGACAGACATCCATAGGAATAACATCACATAAAATTTTATCATTATATCCTCCTATCTTAATGCCAACTAAGCACTGTTTAGTGACATTTACCTGATGTCCCTTCTGTAGCCATGAAACTTTGTATGGTTTTGAGTGATCAGTTGTCTCCAGCTCCAAATTTTCTACCATCTCGGTTGAAACGAGATTATCGGTGCTTCCACTATCCACAATGACCTTGCATGCCCAACCCTTGGTCATGCAGGCAGTCCTAAAAAGACTGCTCCTTTGTGATGGATTCTCCATCTCCCTCTCTGGTGTCAAAAGGACTTTTCACATCACCAACGATCTTCCGCCTTCAGCGTACTCTGCCTCAACATCTCGCCTTTGTGCCTCGGCGATGTGAGTCTCTCCAGCTTCTCTCTTTTTCTCTGGACACTCAAATGACTTGTGCCCGGTTTTCCCACATGTGAAGCATGTGATTACTCCACCTCTTCCTCTTCCTTTACCTCTGGTACGAGGAAATCTATTATTATCAGCATATCCTCCTCTCTGTGAGGTTCCACCTCTTTCTGTCTGAGTCTGAGGTTTCTTCCATTCCTCCTTGGGCTTCTGGTATTTATCTTGGGCAACTGATTTGCCTTTGGGCTGACTCCTGCCTCTGCCCCTTTGACTTTGTTTACGGCTCAACTTCTCCTCAACTTTCAGAGCCAATTGGTAAGAATCCTCCACAGTTCGGATGGTCGCCAAATTTAGTTCATCCCGAATGTCATACCTCAGGCCATTCATATACCTGGCCACCTTTTCGTCATTGCTTTCGCGATGACCTACTCTGATATTCAACCTGTAAAACTCCTCAGTATACTCCTTCACTGTCATCAACGTTTGTCTCAAGTTCTGCATCCTCCTAAATAGAGAAATTTGATAGTCCCTGGGAATAAATTTTTCCTTCATCTTGGCTATCATCCTGTCCCAGATCTTAATCTTCTGCTTGCCTTGGCAACGCCTGTCAGCTTGTCGTTCATCCCACCACAAGGTTGCATGTCCTTTTAATCTTGTGACAGCATGTCTGACCTTTTTATCATCTTCGATATCCTCATAATCGAAATAAGTATCAAGAGCTCTAATCCAGTCTAGTAGCTCTTCCGCATCCAGACTCCCTTCATAAGATGGAATGTCCATCTTTGTTTTTGAACTCATCCAAGCAATAGCCTTAATTAAATGCTCATTGGCTGCATCTTCTGCTGGGATTTATTCTTCTTCATGTCCAACATCATCTTCATCCTCGGATTCACTGATATCTCCTGCATCATCATTTCACCTTTGTTTTATCTCCATGTCCTCCATTCTAGCACGGAGATTTCGCATTCCTCTCTCCATATCTAGATTCTGCACTTGCCTACCTCTCTCTCTGGACATTTCCCTTTCCTCCTCTGGATCAGGTGATTGTCTACCTCTTCTTCTTGGCGGCATGGTGAATTCTCCTTTTCCTCTGCTACATAAAGCAAAGAAACTTTTCTATTCTCTAATACCACTTGACGTAGGGCGTGCCACCCAGGGCACGCCTGCTCTCAAGATATCATTTTCCTCGACCCGAAGAATGTCAGAGTTCTTCTAATTCCCTATCAGGAAACTTACACCCACAATTCTCTTCACGCGATCCCTTTTCCTTAACTTCTCGGGGAATCGGAACTCGCTACTTCGCGAGTTCACAGTCGACCCTTTGGGTTACGAATCCATGAAGCTCGATGCCTAGTCAATGTTGACTCTTCTCCCTATCCTATCGGGACTCTTGCCTTATCGCAACTTCGCTGCTCTCGACACCAAGAACCCAGTTCTCCAACTTCTGAGCCCCGAGGCGCCGAATTCCCGATCTCGCTTCCTCGTGACCTCGCCACTCGCGAGTTCAAATAATTAGTCCTTCAGCTTCCGATACGTAAGACGTCGAGATCCACTATCTTTCTTCTAAAGCTCCGACAAATCGTGCCACCTGTCCTCCACTACTTCTTGTGGCCCCACTACTGACTTAGTCGTTGGGATATCGCGTCTCTCCACCTCGCGACTTCTGTTGCGCAAATTAGGATTTTCAACTCACGAACTCCCGACAGTTGAATTCGCAATCTAATCCAATGGTCCTCCTGCGACCCAGATCTAACGGTTATCCCTTTTCTTTGCTCCTCGCATCCTCATGACTTTGAGCGCTAAATATTTGGGCTCTCACCCAACGAACTTCCGAGTTCGCGAGATCTTCTGATCTCTGACACCTGTCCTCCTCAGATGGATGCTATTGATCTTCTCGTCACCTCGTCGCTTTCGCGTCCTCGTACTTCGCGACTTTTGACACCAAGGTTTCAGTCTTTTGACTTACGATACATGAGAATCCGAGATTCACGATCTCGCCTTCTCACAATGTCGCTTCTCGCAAGGTCAGATCCCTGGTTCTTCAACCTCCAAATCTTGATGTGCGAGATCCCGATCTTGCTACCTCGCGACTTCGCTGCCTGCGAGATCAAATGTCCAACTCTCCGGCTTCCGAGTCCCGAGATGCCGAGATTCCGTTTTGTTGCCACGTGCCCCTGCTGTTTGCATGACTCTGATCTTGTCGGGATATCGCGCCTCGCGATATTGCTGTTCTTGCTACACAACTTTTGGGGCTTCAACTCCCGAGCCCCCGATACACGATATCACGTGTAGGTCTGAAGTCTCCTGTGACTCTGAATCGACGGCTCTGCTTCTCCCGAGCTTCAAACTCTTCAGAATCTTCTTCGTCGTAACCTCCTTGCACCTCCAAAAGATTTGACGGTCTTCGGAACTTCGCGAAATCTCCTCAGATGATTTTGACCATTTGTTCTTCCTTGTAAAATCCACGAAATGAAAAAGAGTATCTCTCCACGAGATTCCTTCGCCGCCTCGCCAACCTGCGACGTTTCTTCCTGACTTCAAATCACGCTTGTCTACGCTGATCTTCAGCGACTTAGAGGCCTATCCTTCCTGAGATTTGTTAAATTGCTTCACCTCAACAAGGTTCTTTGCACGCACTCCTTGCGGCAAGCCTACGAACACTTCAACTGTTCGAGCTTCCTTGACTCTGCGTATGCCCGTAGCAGCAGTCCTTCAATACTTCTACTCAGTTTCACGACTGAGGCTTTCTCCCTTAGCCTGTGTACTCCTTGCACGGCTCTAGAAACCCATGTTCACTTCTGAAAACTTTGAGAACAAGATTTTAACTCCCCGAGCCTTCTGTCAACGCACTCCTTGCAGATGATTTCAACTGCACTCCTTGCAGGAATCCTTGCTCAAAAGGAGAAACAAATGTAACTCACTTCACCTCCTCTCAGATATCAGTCTTCACACATGAAATCATACGCATAGCATGATAACGATGCCTAACAGGAAGAAATGTTCATAACCAGAGAATTCAACACACACATACACAGAGAATAACACCACAGCTATGAATCTGAATCAACTTCTTCTATTAATTCAAGATCTCTACATGGGTGTCTTCTACAACTCTCTGCTATTCTCCTATTCTCTAGATTCTTTTTTTCCTGTTGCTAATGCTGCTTAATGTTACAATGTACAAATGTGGGTGTCTATATCTGGTTTCCCTCATGTGCTCTAAAACTGTCAAATCTAATAATTCAATTCTATCTACCTGCATTAACTACTATAAATTCCTCCATCTACTCCAGACAAGAGCGTATGGCTTGAGGTCTGGTTACATTTTACCAAGGTGCAAAATTAAATGGTCTCATTTATGTTTAGCGCATCAACTTCAAGAGAAAATTTAAAAATTCAAAAACTTGCGCTGGACGTCTTCCAGCTGTCTTCTGCTTCCACGTTGGTTTTGCTTGTCGTGAGGGATGCTCCTGCATCATACTCCCTCACTTGAAAATTTTCATGGGCTCCTGTCCATGAGCTCTTGCACGGTACGTCCATGCTTCAGAATTTCTTCTTCAGTCTCCCAGCTAGCATCTTCAACTGGATGTCCCTTCCACTTGACCAAATATTCAAAATGTTCTTTCCTCCTGGTTTTCTTACCCACTCGTTTATTTAGTATCTACTCCATCTGTGGCTTCTCTACAACTAGCATCTTCTTCTACCACTGGACCTCTGGTTGATCATCACCTTCTTCTTCTGCTTCATCTGCTTTGTATGGATATAAATCCGAAACATAAATATCAGAGATATTCCGATCCCATCTGGTAACTCGATCTCATAAGCATTCTGTCCCATTTTCTTCAAGACCTTGCATGGTCCAATTTTCTTCATTTTCAGCTTGTTGTATGTTCTTCTCGGGAACTTTTCCTTCCTGAAATGTGCCAGAACCAGATCACCAACTTCGAACTGAAGTTGTCTCCGATGTTGATCTGCTCTGCGCTTGTACTCCTGACTTGACTTCAACAGTCGCTTCTTCACCTGGCTGTGAAGTTCCTTCATCGCGTCAGCGAATTCTCCTGCACTAGCAATGCTAGCATTAGTCTGTTCTAAATCCCTTAGTTCAGAAACTCCTCTTGGTTGCATTCCATATACAATCTGAAATGGAATTTTTCCTGTGCTCCTATTCACTGAATCATTATAAGAAAACTCTGCTTGCGGTAGTATTCTATCCCAACTTCTATGGTGCTCTGTCACCAAGATTCTCAGCAAGTCTCCTAGACTTCTGTTGACCACCTATGTCTGTCCATCCGTCTGAGGATGATAAGCAGAACTAAATTGTCATGCCCTGGATCTTGAAGAAATTTAACAAGCCACACTGTCGAAGGGAATTGACGGTGCCTCGGTCATTTAAATCCATGAATTCATCATCCTCGTGCTCTCTTTCTTTCCACTCCAACATTTTGGTAATAAAACACTTGCAGGGAGATGAGAGAAGATAGTTAGCAACTTTAATCGTCATTTTTTGAATTATTTTTGGTCCAATGCATGCATTTCTTTTTTGTTTTTCGGCCGCCGCAACCGGGCTTCAGTTACAGTGTGAGATTTCCACAAGGCCCAATACTAGTCACCTGTGGTGGCCCCAGCGCACGCCTACCGGCCCAAAAAATCACCCAAAAAACATCTTTTAACCACTAAAAACGAATTTCAATCCATTCAAAAGGAAGAGAATGAAGATCTTACTGCCTTGAAGGATACCATTCGTCGAATGGTCGCATGTGCTCCTCTCAATCGATGATGGAAGTAAGGGGTGTTATCGGACTAATCGGTAGGTGCAGACACTAACTGATCTCCCTAGATTCACCTAGATCTAGAACAAAACACACCAGAACATGACGCTTTCCTTATGTTTTAAATATTGAATTTACTGACCCAAGAGGGATGGGTGACATACCATTTAAATGTCGCTTCCTCTCACCATCGCCATCCTAGCTCCGTTCCAATTCTCATACAATGATGATCTTGCAAAAGAACGCAACCACCCAAAGTGATAGCAATAGCATAAACTCAATATAAACCTATGTATGTGATCAAGGAATCATACAATAAAACACAACAATATTTATAGGAAAGAATCATATTACTGTATCATATTAA
>JZKD02S1705492.1:270175-290166 GCA_000966675.3 Picea glauca
AATGCAACTTCTTTTCTCAGGAAAAGTTCTTCTCCCTTCTCTCTTCAGGAACTCAGGCCACTAACCCCTCTGAAGGCAACATATAGGTTTACATCATTAACGATCATAGGGATGATGAAAATAATGTGTAACAGGGGTGAAAAAGATGTTTTTAGACATGTTCTTGACCAAATGCAAATGTAATGGTAAAAAGAGCTCTTAATCTTATTTATTTCACTTTTTACCCTTTTTCATAATATTTTATATTATATATAAATGCATTTTGTTATAAACCCTCAGCTTTAATAGCCTTGTGAGTGTCTTGTTTCTTGCAGGAAGAAGACTAGGGTCCTAATTAACAAAGAATGGATTTGTGTTCCATAATTTGTTTTCTCTTCGTTCTGCATATCAATACTTTTTAGGGTTTTTTAGTAAAACCTCGAGTTCACTCTTCGTTAGTTCTCGTGCTCAAAAAATTATGAGAATGCAACCGAGTATACTTTTTTCATATTTTCATACTCATCATGGTAACATGAAATTTGACACACATGGAGTATCATTTAAGCTCTTTTCACACTCCATAAAAATGAAAAGATTGTCGAGCGACCTTGTTTTGTTCACGCTCGTAAAAGTATTTGAATAAAACATTTGATGGGCGATAGTTTATCACTTTTTCAGTCCCGTTGAACTATTTTCTGAAAAAGGAACTGAGATTTTTATCTTTAAGTGTTTTCAGACTCTATAAACATGAAAAAACCCTGAGTTTTCTATATTTGGACTCGTTAAACAAACAACGAAAGACCCGCATGCGACCAAACCACTCCTTCTTGGGGTTTGTTAAAAATACTCCTAGGGACTTGTCTTAAGGATGAACTTACATTACAAGCATATGTTATCCTCCTCATGTTTGTGTAAAAATAAAGAGGTACTCGCCAAAAATGGTGGGGGAAAATTTGGGAAAAAATGTGTCTCTGTATCCGTGTTAGTGGTAGCAAAGAGTCTCTCTTGAACATGACACCCCATTTTTCATCATTTGAATCCGGGTTGGGAAATCCATTTGTCTCTCATCTGAATTTATGCAAGTTTATATATTGGGTCGTCTTTGATTCAATGCTGCCAAGACTGTTGTCATGTCATCCATATGTTCAAGAGTAGTCTGAATAATCCTTCTCTTGAGTCGGCCATCTCTAGTTGTCAATTCCTACCATGTCGGCCTTCCCTCTGTTAGTTTCAAATCATATTCATGTTTCACTCTATCCTAAATCTGTTACTTATTTCATTTTATTGATGGGGGATACATCAAGGCCCTCCTGTGATGAGTCTCTTCCTATTGAATTCAACTCATTATCCAGGGACGAGACTTAGAAATCATTTGGTACCTTAGAGCCTGCATGCCCTAATGGAAGGTTTCTTCGTTCTTGACAGTGGATTCACCTCATTGGTCCCTAATAAAAAGATTCCATCAAATGTTCGACTTCAACTCATTTATTCACATTCGTTGGATTTCACTCTAGTACCTTGGGATTCATTGACATCAATGGTGATTTCCCTCGCACTTGTTAACGGTTTTCATTAATGGTCAATAATCAAGCGGTTTCTAACCATGTTTGACTCCAACACCTTTAATCACACGGCTAGATTCGTACTTACGGACAATGGGATTGAAGACCCTGGATCTCATCATTAATGGTCCAGGTTGCGATGGAATATTGATATTTGTATTGACACATAGATCCATTTTGTATGTCTCGTGGGTATGGTTGCATCTGAATTTTTCTCATACATATATCCACAGTGTATTCCTGGTGGCTATGTAACATTTTGATGACATGGATCCACAGTGTATTATTAGTGGCCATGAATTACACTTATGAGTTCAATCATTTGTAGTATGAATATGGGAATGCCTACTTCAGACATGGTATTGTATTGTGAAGATGCTAGTTTGTTTGCAGGTTCTCAATTGGTGCGTTCTTTGTTCCTGACACACGTATTTTACAAATTATTTCGGTCGTCACAAGTTCTGACCTCATACTTTGGGGGGCATTTTGTTACACATTATTTTGGTCACTCTGATGATGACTTTACAAGCATGTAATCAGGCCCTCAAAATCATCTTTTGCCTGAGAAAAGTGGCTGCTTTCCTCCCTTGCAAGACTAATTTTTAGAAGGACGCCGCAGGCTACCCATAGTGTATAGTGCAAAAATTCATGATTTATACAGTCTTCTTTATATTTGGCCTATGGGATTTCTGCAAGATGCCATATAGGTAGGGTGCGACAACGTTTTAAAGCCAAAAGAGGAAAGAGGTTCAATAAGTTTCTAGAACTAGGGGAATCTTTTGGAATGTGAGGTGGTGTCCATATGGTTACGATCCTATTGACTTCTCTGATCTGGTGGGATCATCCTCATCCCTTTAACCACTTCAACTTCTCCTATATAATAATGGGCTTCTCATGGAAAAGGTTAAGCATAATTAAGCAAAGTTGAGCAAAGGATTGCTGGAAGAATAGGATGGAGATTGTGTGTAGAATATTATTTCAGTTGATACTTGAGGTCTACATTTTCCAATCAATATTTTGAAGATCATATTCATGCAAATATCGGAACAAGTATATGTGTGTGTTGGAATGAAGGACCACTAAAAGGGAATTTGCGACATCAAGGCATTTAGGTTGTATCTTCCACTTTAATTCAATATAATACAGTGGTATGTTTCTTTCCCATAAAATTATTCTCATTTTATTACATGACTCCTTGATCACATGTTTAATTTTTCATTGAATCTATGATAGTTTATTTCACTTTGGTTGGTTTGTGTCATTGCAGATCTAGTTTCACAAGAGCATCAGAGTGAAGCGGGAACAACAAATATATAAGGAAGCGATCTCAAAGGTAAGTCATCAATTCCTTCTTTGACACTTAGATCAATGATTGTAACTTAGGGATAATGTCATGTCCTATCCTGTTTTGTTCTAAATCCAGGTGGATCTAGGGAGATTAGTTTATGTTTGCATTTACCAATTTATCCTATAGCACTTCAAATGGGTGAGATTTACTTCGGACTTCCGGCTCTCCGAGCTTCGAAAATATCAAGTCTCAAACTTACCTCCTCTCAAACAGATTCCTCCTGTCGCCACGTGTCCCTCTGGATCAGGCAGTCCAGATTCACTTCAGGTATTTAGGGTTCAATAATTTCAACTTTTAACTAAAAACCCTCGAAAAGATTTCTCTGGATTCCACAATCTGTCATCATGTGTTCCTCTTAACGATGGATGGTCCCAAACTACTTCGGGACTTCAAAAGTTTGGTAAGTCCTCTTCTCCTATGTGTGCAAGGTACTAAGGTTCGTGCACCTTGTTTAGATCAGACAGCTATAGACCTTCTGTGATGTGATCCAATGACCACTGCCTCTCCTCCCCTTAGGATTCTGCCTTACTCCAAATTATAAGGTTTTCTAAGTGCTCAAAGGATTCTATCTTTTCTCCTCCTACAGGCTCGTCTCCTGGATTTCGTTTGTGCTCATGAAAGAGATATATCTTTTGATCTTGATCTCTTTGAAGGTTTTCTCCATCCCATGTGCTCCTTTCATTTCATGGATCTCTTCAAACTTAGATCGAAGGTCAACGATGAGCGAAGGTTCACAGGAATTGCGGGGTCCCAACATGCGAGTTCTTTACTAGGGAGTTCGACCTCCACAATATGGAAAGTGCTTGCTTGATTCTCGTATAATCGGGATCGTTGATCCTCCAGCCCATCGAGATCAACAAAAAGGGTAAATCGTGGGATGTGAACTAGCACATATGTTATTTTTACCTTCACGCTCTGCAGTGATTCCCCACCCTTGATCTCCGTTCATATATCAACAATGCATATC
This sequence comes from Picea glauca, assembly GCA_000966675.3. Classification (NCBI taxonomy): domain Eukaryota; kingdom Viridiplantae; phylum Streptophyta; class Pinopsida; order Pinales; family Pinaceae; genus Picea; species Picea glauca. The sequence continues at coordinate 274,032 of JZKD02S1705492.1, forward strand.
AATTATGGGGTTTAACTTTACATCTCAGAGCCTCAAGCTCCAAACTTCCTATACCCAGGTCACGTGGATATTCATAAAACTCTGGGGCTATGATCCCCGCTCTTAGTTAGATTTTTGGTTAAGGAAATAAGTGCAAGTTCAGAGTCTGTTAGACTACTGGTCTGAAGGGAACACCTTCCTGAGTCACGAAGATTTAAGCTCTGAATCAAGGCAAGGTAACTTGTGAGGTTACCAAATCGGTAAATATGCCTAGAGGCTTTGTCTAACTCCGAAACGACGATGTAAATTTCGAGGGAAAGCGCCTTCGAGTGATTAAACTGGGGTGTATGGAAATCCAAGTAGAGTTATAGTTTCTCAAGGAAACAAACACATACTCATAACTTAATCATTTAATATAGAGAAGGAAACCTTTATAGACATATAAATACTCACACGCATCCATTATTTACAAGTCAAAACATAAGGGAAAAAAAAAACTTATCAGACCCATAGAGTGTGATGCAACTACTGAAAGGGGTGCTCATTTCCACCTAACCACATGCTCAATCACTCCCAATGGATTTATCACTGGCCACCCCCAAGATTAATCCACGATTCTTTGAGATTCAATCTCTTACTTCCATCTCAATGGAAGTTAGGGACGAAGGTTACTCTCCTTATCCCAATACATAAAATAGATAAGGACAAAGGTTAATCTCCTTCTCCTGGTTCAATTTCTAATTCATGTGATCAGAACTCAATGTTCCTCCTTCAGTCCTTACTTGGATGCGAGAGTTTGATCTCTCATCTCTGCATTTTTCTTCACAGGTCTCCCTCTGTCCACCACACTTCCTTTCTTGCCTCCCTCAACAAGATTGTGTGTGGCTCAGATTTCCCAGTCCGTGGTTAGGTATGGAAGCCTTACCGATGGGGAGTCTACCCCATCCTTCATTAACTCTTGAGGAGGCCTTCCCACCTACTAGCCTGACGAGAATTCATTCCTGTTCATAGGGTTGTTCTGATCTGAGAAAATTAATTCCAGCATGGTACTGGTTCGGTGGAGGTTAATGCAACCATTCCTGGTCCCCTCCACTAGCTTTTACAACATTTCATGGTCTCTCTCTTAGAACATCCCCTCTTTCAGTAGTCATGCAACACGTAAACATTTTCTATCAAAATAATAATAATTTACATTCATTGACCTTCTACACAAGGTCCATCAAATCAAACATTCACACTTTTAAGTTTTCCATAGTTCCTCGGCCCATATAGTTATATTTACAGACTGGGGGGAAAAGGGTGTTACAATTCCCTCCCCCTTAAAGGAATCATCGTCCTCGATGTTCTATCTATCAACATGATATGTATGTACAGAAGTAAACAAAATTGGATATGTCTGTATCATGGCATCTTCCATTTCCCACATAGCCTCATATGGGCCAAAGTGTTTCCATTGCACCTTGACCTGTGCAATGGTTTGATTCTTGAGTGAGGGTTCCTTCATGTCTAATATGCATTGGAGTTCTGGAAGGAATTCTCCCTACAGATCCACTTGGATCACAAACTGGTCAATTATATAATTAGCATGATGTACATATTTCTTCAGTAATGAAACATGAAAAAAATTATGTTCCTTTACTGTGGGAAGAAGTGCTAGCTTATAGGCTACATGCCCCACTCAATATAAGACTTCAAAGGGTCCACAATACCGAGGTGCCAACTTGGCACAAGCTCCCATTCTTAGGGAACTCTTCCTGGGTCTAACTCTGAGATAGACATGGTCACTAGTCTTGAACTCTCTGGGAGTTCTCTTTCTATCGACGTAACATTTTTGTCTATCCCGAGTAATCTTTAGATTTTGTCTTATCTGAACCACTTGATGTTCCATTTATTTCAGCATGTTGGGTCCGATTATAATTATGTCCACTGGATTACTCCAGATGATTGGAATATTGCATTGTCTACCATAGAGGACTTCAAAAGGGTTCATCTTCAAGGTTTCTTGATAACCATTGTTGTAGGCAAACTCTACCAATGGTAGGTAGTCTTCCCATTTCTTAGGTTGATGCATTACATGAATCCTTAGCATGTATTCTACTATTTGGTTCACTCTTTCTATTTTTCCATCGGTTTGAGGGTGGTAGACTGTGATGAACAACAATTTAGTCTAAAAACTAGCCATTAGGGATTTCCAAAAGTTCAAAGTAAACTTGGTATCTCGGTCAGATACAATTTCCTTGGGCATGACATGCATTCTAAATATCTTCTTCATGAAGATGTTGGAAATATCTATGGCCTTGATATCTATGTTAGCAATGAGTAGATTTACTCAGTTTATCCACCATGACCATGATGGCATCATTTTGCTTGGTTGACTTTGGTAATCCAGTGATGAAATCCATGGAGATGGTTTCCCATTTCCATTATGGGATCGATAAGGGTTGTAATAATCTTGCTGGATGTTGTTGCTTTGCCTTAGCTTGCGGGCATTCTAGGCACTTAGCTAGATAGTTATCTATGTCTTTCTTCAACCTAGACAAATAGAATTGTTTCCTAGTGGTCATGATCATATTTTGATATCCTAGGTGACCAGTATATGGTCTCTTATGTAGTTCATCCATTATAAACCTCTTCAAGTCGTCATAGTTTGGAATTTACAATCTGTTTCTGTAAGTCAACAACCCTTCCTCGAGCATCTAGTAGACTTCATACTTCAGCCCTGTACGCTCTTGTCTTAGGTATGAGGTCACTATATTGAAGAATGCATCTGTCTCTTGTGCATTTCTGAATCTTTCCATGACGTCTGTTTCACAGGCTCTTACTGTTGTTAAATGAATCATTTTTATACTTCCACTAAGGGCATCGACCACCCTATTTTCCTTTCCTTTTATATGTTTGATTTCGAAATCGAATTCACTTAGGAGAGCCATCCACCTAGCTTTCCTGGCATTGAGTTTTGGTTGATCAAACAGGTGTCTCAATCCACAATGATCTATCATAAGCATAAATATTCTACCCAGGAGGTAGTGCCTCCACATTTTTAAAGCATGTACTATGGCAACCAATTCTAGGTGATGAGTCACATAATTGATCTCGTGCTCATTTAATTTACTGGATGTGTAGAAAATTACACGTCCCTCTTGCATAAGGACTCCTTTGAGTGATTCCATGCAGGCATATGTACACACAAGGAAATCATTATACGAGTCTGCAATCTTTAGCACGGGTGCATGGGTCAGGAGGTATTTCAGTTCTTGAAATCTTTCTTCACATTTCGATGTCCAAATGAATTTAATTCCCTTTTTATGAAGGGCAGTGATTGGATAGCCAATCTTGGAAAACCTTTTTATGAACCTTCTATAGTATCCTGCTAAGCCCATGAAGGATCTAATATCAGATACATCCTTCAGGGTACTCCATTCCATAATAGATCTGATCTTTTCGGGGTCTACTGCCACTCCTTCCTTAGAAATGACATGGCCTAGATAATGGACTTGCTTCTGAAAGAATTTGCACTTTCTAAACTTAGCGTAGAGTTGATGATCTCTTAGTACTTGAAGTATGAGTATAATATGTTCTTTGTGCTACTCCCTATTCTTGGAGTAGATTAGAACATCATCAATGAAAACCAATACAAATTTGTCCAGAAAGTTGTTGAGTACATTATTCATCCAGCACATAAAAATGGCGGGGGAATTGGTTAACCCAAACGGAACCTCCATGAATTCATAGTGACCATAACTCGTCTTGAAGGATCATTTGTGGATGTCTTCATCCTTTAATATAGACTTGATGGTAGTGTAACACCCTGTTTCCCCCAGTTTGTAAAAATAACTATATTGGCCAAGAACTATGGCAAACCCAAAGATGTGAATGTTTTATTTGACGGACCTTTGTATAAAAGGTCGATGAATGTAAATTATGTTATGAATATGTGTTGCATGACTGCTGAGAGGGGGATGTGATAAAAGATACCACGATGGCTACTAAGAGGTGGTGGAAGGGACCTGAAATGGTTGCATTAACTTCCACCGAGCCAGTACTGTATTGGGTTTTACTTGCTCAAAGACCAAAGAAACTCTCTGACCCTGGAATGAATTTCTCGTCAGATCGGTAGGTGGGTAGGCTCCTAAAAAGTTAATGAGGGGATGGGAGTGAACCACCCATCTATAAAAATATCTCAGACCTGACCATGAATGGGAAAATTCATGCCACACACAATCTTGCAAAAAAGAGGCAAGAAAGGAAGTGTGTGGAAGGGGGGGGGAGAGAGAGCACACATGATAGGGATCGCATAAGAGAACTAGGGAAACTATGGAAACAAAGGGAGTTATGAACATAGGAGAAGGAGAGTAACCTTCATCCTGGAGTTATTTTCTATATCACGAGAAGGAGAGTAACCTTCATCCTGGACTTCCGTTGAGCGGGAAGTAAGAGACTGAATCTCAAGCATCATGGTCTAGCTTAGGGGTGGCTGGTGGTAAATCCTTTTGGATTCACTGAGACCATGGTTGGGTGGAAATGAGCACCCCTCTCAGCAGTTGCATCACGCCTAGTGAATCTGATAAGTGTTTTATTCCTTGTATTTTGAATTGGGTTATCATGAATACATGCTCCTGTTTATACGGTCATAATGAATTCTGTGTGGAATGATTGTCTGGTGTTTTAGACTGGAAATAATGGATGCAAGTGTATATTTACATATCATAGTTGATTTCTGTACAAATTATTAAGTCTGGGGCATGAGTTTGCTCCACCAAGAGTTGTCTTGTCTGCTTGAGTTCTGTAGTGTCTTAAGCTAGAAGTCGCGAACTGTGAGTTCGACGACCTTAGATGTAGTTTCATGTACGTACATCGACCCCCCTATCGTTCTGAGTCCCTTCGAGGACAGAGTGGATTAACTTTAGGAGGGGTAGTGCATACCTACATAGGCTTTCTACGAGGAAAGCAACAATCGAGACACACTTAAGCTTTAGACTGGGAAAATTAATGTAAGGAGTGCGCGAAAGAATTGTTCCAAGCATTAAGTCCAGGAGATAACGATATTCAAGTATCGAAAGGAAATTTCCTTCCGTTTGGAAGATGAATGGATGAGATCCATTTGGGAGGACCCAAGTTCTATCATGACCATTGAATTTGAGGAAGGAGCATAGGTGTTAATGCCTCGACACTTATAGTCCTCGCAAGATATGATGAGTGTATATAACCAGAGTGAAAGGGAATATAGACGAGAGCCAAGGTCACAGGGCTTGCAAATGAATCAAATTTTGAAGCCTTTGACCCTTAGAGAATCCTTCTCAGACGGGAAAAATTCCAATCTCAGGAGGAAGAGCGATAACTATCATTCGATTACCCACAAAGGAGAGATCTGGACCATCGAAAATCCACGTCCAGACAGTGAGAAGTGAGTGCATGAGGAAAACATATCTGAGACGTCAGATCTGAAGCATGTGGGCTAATAGTCACTGTATTCGGAGGAAGGTCCACAAGATAAGTTCCGAAATCATCAGAGCCATCCATCAGAAAGGACGCGTGGTGAGAGCTCAACATTTCACTGATGCATAGAGAAAGAAGGTCAAATAACATACCGTTTGAAATCATGACACGCGAAGTCATGATTTGATCGTAGCCGTCCATCAAGGAGGCACGTTGCGAAAGATCAACGTTTCGCCTACTCTCGCTTGGAAATACACCAAGTCTGTCAAAACTGATGGATCTATCAAAGGGAACCACTTACCCTAAGTTAGGTCTCAAAATGCGCATTTCGTTAAAAGGAGGGAGAATCTAGGTGGCCAGAATATGTGTGCCCAAATCTACAAATAGGGTTCCATTCCAGAGCCCCCTTGCCATTCTACCTTTAAAGCGGGGGGGGGGGTCTAGAATTGAGCGTGCATGTTTCAACAACATAGATTAGGGAGCTTGGATCTATGGTCAAGGTCGGATTCTAGACCCCCTTTGCCTATCTACCTTTAATAAGGGGGGGGGATCCATAATTGGTGGAAAAAAGTGGGTCCCACCCTTGTCCAAGACCATCGATCCAAGAACTTACCGGAGCTTTACTGATTTCCGATCTTAACCTAGGAAAAGGTAGGGGAGTGGACTTGAAAACGTCCCAAAAATCCCAAAGTATTCGAAACCATCCGTCGACACTGGACACGTGGAAGTCAGGTAGCATTTCTCTAACTCGTGACTTAGATTGGTTAAGGGTAAGACTGCTCAAAATCATGATCCGAGAGATTGCGATGTGATTGTGGTCGTTGGATCCAAGCCATGGGAGAACTCTTGGATCAAAACATCCACATGGTATCGGACTGCAGAAAAGATTCTTTTGAAGGACACCTGTCGCCTGGGAAAGAGTCGAACCATTGATTGACTTATCGTATCTCAGGAATTTTCAAAGGAGGAGCATGAGGGCTGAACACCCTAACTCGCAAAGTCACGAGTTACAATTAGTGCTAGGGCTTAGCCTGGACTACAGTTATATGTAGAAGGCGTTAGTGAGGAAGGAGCCATACCTATGTCTCATTTTGGGTATCGGTGTTAGTAGAAAGAGGAGTCGAGAACCTTGACCCTCCAACTCCCGAGTTGTGAGAAGCGCATGCACTAGGCTCTATAGGGATTCAGGTATATTTTCCCTTGAAGAATAAATAAATAAATTTAGTTACCTTAGTGGGTGTCACACACCCACTACAACAACTAAGATTTTTTTGCCTTCTCGAGGGACAAAATCCCTGAATCTCTATGGGGCCTAGCACAGACCCTACCTTCCCTTAAAATCCCCCATGTGATCATGGCTATGACCACAGGCCTTACCAAGAACGCACTTTGGGCTTTCGCAATTCATGGAATTGTGATGCAAGAGTTCCCCTGTTCTCTGTCTTTTGAAATGCCGAAACCTGAAAGGGATCTAGCATTTCACCGAATTTATCAATGACCTAGATTAAATCTCGACACTCTACCTTTTGGGGTTCCACATACCCGGATTTTGCGATATATGAAGACGAGGGGTTCATACCCTTTGGTTTTTCGAGTGTCAAAACACCAAAATCCTTATATCCACCAAGCTCATCTCAGGGTTTCATAGTTCAGGATTTAACGATATGCGAAGACAGGAAGTCTCGCACCTAGGCTTCCAGGGAGCTAAAACTCCGAAGACTCTACACTTTGCTAAGCTCATTTCAGGGTTTTGCAAATTGGGATTTCGTGATAAGAGAAGACATGAGTTCTTGCACCTGGGTTTCCCGGGAGCCAAAAATCCGAAGCCTATATACTCTGCTCAGCTCATTTCGGGGTTTCGCAAGTCTGGATTTCGTGATATGCGAAGACAGGAGGTCTCGCACCTAGGTTTCCCAGGAGTCGAACTCCGAAGCCTATATACTCTTCTCATCTCATTTCGGGGTTTCAGAAGTCGAGATTTCGTGATATGCAAAGACATGAGGTCTCGTACCTGGGTTTCCTGGGAGTTGAAACTCCAAATCCTATATACTCTGCTTAGCTCATTTCGGGGTTTCTCATATCGGGAATTCGCGACTAGCGAATACAAGGAAACTGACCCTTGGGATTCCCAGGTGCCAAAACGCCGAAACATCAAAACCTATTCACGCTATACCATTTCAGGGTTTCTCCTATCGGGATTTCGCGACTGGAGAATACAAGGAAAAATGACCCTTGGGATTCCTGGGTGCTGAAACGTCGAAACATCAAAACCTATTGACGCTATACCATTTCGGGGTTTCACCTATTGGGATTTCATGACTGGAGAATACAAGGAAAATTGAATCTTGGGATTCCCGGGTGTCCAAACACCGAAACACCAAACTCTAAGAGACCCACTCTCTCTCGTGCAAGGTTTCCAAACTTAGGCCATAAAATCCTTCAACGGGTTCTTGGGTAATTATCACCAGGCTTGGTGACCTAACTGGAAGGCCTTCTTAGATTACCGAGCTGTGAAATTTGTGATAGGGGTGAGGTAGGCTCGTATGTACTAAAATGGTAGTCCTTTCAAGGAACTCACTCCAGCTCTAGAATGTGAAGGAACTTCCTGAAAGGACGTGCCTTCAGGAAATCAAACTAGGGCATAACATGAGTCAAGTATATGGGACTACTCTCAAGGGAACGGGTTCGTAATATGGACTTATTCCTTCTATACATAAACCGATTATGGTCATATAAGCATAAGCGTGCATCCATTATTTCTGATCAAAACACCAGGAAAACACTTTTATACATAAATCAATCATTCATAACTTTACAAACATGAGCATGCGTCGATTATACTTAATTCAGGATACGAGATATAAAAACCTATTAAAAGAAACACCAGATGTGACATCACTGCTGAGAGGGGTGCTCGTTTCCACCCAACCATAGGCTCAGCGACTCCAAATGAATTTATCACCAGCCACCCCCGAGATAGACCATGATGTTGAGGTTCAACTTTCCCCTTCCAACTCAACGGAAGTCAAGGATGAAGGTTAGTCTCCTTCTCCTCTGTTTAGGACCCTCTCTATCCCTCCAGAGTTCCCTTCCGCCTTTTCTTCTGTGATCCCCCATCACCTCTGCTCTCCTCTCCCCACACTTCCTTTCTTGCCCTGTTCTGCAAGGTTGCATGTGGTGCGAATTCCCCTGCTGTGGTCAGGTCTGAGGGCTTCTAAGGATGGTTCACCCCCATCCCCTCATTAACTCACGAGGAGCCTCCCCACCTACCATCTTTGGTGAGTAATTCATTCCAGGGGCCAAGAGCAAATTTGGTATTTCAGCCATTAAAAACCGATACCGTATTGGTTCAGTGGAAGTTAACGCCACCATTATAGGTGCCTTCCACCACCTTTCATTGGCCATCGTGGTATCTTTTTCAGCACATCCCCCTACCAGCAGTCATGCAACACATATTCACACATCATTTACATTCCTCAAACCTTTTATACAAAGGTCCGTCAAATCAAACATTCACAATTTTTGAGTTTTCCATAGTTCTTGGCCAATATAGTTATTTTTATAGACTAGGGGAAAAAATGTGTTACAATTCCCTCCCCCTTAAAGGAACATCATCCTCGATGTTCTATCTATCAATATGACATGTATGTATATAGGTAAACAAAATAGGATATGCATGTTTCATGGTATCTTCCATTTCCCATGTAGCCTCATCTGGGCCAAAATGTTTCCACCGCACCTTGACCTGTGCAATGGTTCAGTTCCTGAGCGGGGTTTCCTTTCTATCCAGTATGCATTGAGGTTCTAGTAGGAATTCTCCCTCTGGTTCCACCTGGATCATAGACCAGTCAATTATATGATTAGAATCATGTACATACTTCTTCAATAATGAAACATGGAAAACATTATGTTCTTTTACTATGGGAGGAAGTGCTAGCCTATAGGCTACAGGTCCCACTCTATCTAGAGCTTCAAAGGGTCCACAATATTGAGGTGCTAACTTGGCACAAGCTCCCATATTGAGGGAACTCTTCCCGGGTCTAACTCTAATATATATGTGGTCTCTCACATTGAACGCTCTTGGAGTTCTCTTTTGGTCCGCGTAACTTTTCTTTCGGTTCTGAGCGACCTTCAGGTTTTGTTTTATTTGAGTCACTTGTTGTTCTATTTCTTTCAAGATGTTGGGTCCAATAGTAAAGCTGTTTACGGGATTACTCCAACTGAATGGAGTGTTGCACGACCTACCATAGAGGACTGCTAAAGGACTCATCTTCAGGGATTCTTGGTAGCCATTGTTGTAGGCGAATTCCACCAGTGGCAGGTAGTCTTCCCACTTTTGGGTTGATGCATTACATGCATCCTTAGCATGTTTTCTAATATTTGGTTCACTCTTTCTGTCTTTCCATCGGTTTGAGGATTATAGGTTGTGCTAAACAACAATTTGGTCTCTAGACCCACCATCAGGGATTTCCAAAAGTTGGAAGTAAATTTCATGTCTCTGTCCGACACAATCTCTCTAGGCATACCATGTAGTCTGAATATCTCCTTCATGAATACATGGGCGATGTCTATTTCCTTACAAGTCGACTTGACGGGGATAAAATGAGCGGACTTGATCAATTTATCCACCACTACCACGATGGTGTCATTCAGTTTGGTCGAGGTTGGTAATCCAGTGACGAAATCCATGGAGATGGTTTCCCATTTCCATTCCAGGATTGGTAGGGGTTGTAATAATCCTATTGGTTGTTGTTGTTCTATTTTAACCTGTTGGCACTCCATGCATTTGGCTAAGTACTCAACTATGTCCTTATTCAATCCAGGCCAATAGAATTTTTTCCTGGTGTCCGTGATCATCTTCTGGCATCCTAGATGACTAGTATAGGGTCTTTTATGCAGTTCATCCATTATGAACCTCTTCAATTCGTCACAATATGAGATATACAATCTGTTTCTGTAAGTGACCAGACCTACTTCCATCATCTGGTAGCCTCCATACTTTATTATTGTGGGCTCTTGCTGCAGGTACGAGGTCACGGTCTGGAAGAATGTGTCTGTCTCTTGTGCATTTCTGACTCTTTTCTTGATATCCGTCTCGGAGGTTCTTAACGCTGCCAGGTGAATTGTTTTCACGCTTCTACTAAGGGCATTAGCCACCCTATTTTCCTTTCCCTTAATATGTTTGATTTCAAAATCAAAATCGTTGAGGAGGGCCATCCACCTAGTTTGTCCGGCATTAAGATTTGGTTGGTCAAACAGATATCGCAATCCATAGTGGTATGTCATAAGTACAAATTTCCTTCCTAGGAGGTAATGCCTCCACATTTTTAAGGCGTGCACTATGGAGGCCAGCTCTAGATCATGGGTCACATATTTGACTTCGTGCTCATTCAATTTTTGGGATTCATAGCAGACCACACTTCCTCCTTGCATAAGGAATCCTCCGAGCCCTTCCTTGCAGGCATCTTTGCACACGAGGAAGTCATCTTCGGGATCAACAATCTTCAACACGGGTGCGTGGGTCAGTAGATGTTTCATGGTTTGAAATATTTCTTCACATTTTTGTGTCCACGTGAATTTATTCCCCTTCTTATGGAGGGTAATGATTGGACACCCAATCTTGGAGAATCCTTTTATAAATATCTTATAGTATCCTGCTAATCCCATAAAGGATCTAATATCCAAAACATCCTTTGGGGTAGGTGATTCCATGATAGACCTGATCTTGTCAGGGTATATTGTTACCCCTTCTTCAGATAGGACATGGCCCAAGTAATGTATTTGCTTCTGGAAAAAGTCACACCTGGTAAATTTGGCATAGATATGATGTTCTCTTAGCACTTGAAGCACAAGCCTAAGGTGTTCTTCATGCTCTTCTCTATTATTGGAGTAAATTAATATATCGTCAATAAAAACCAGTACAAATTTGTCTAGGAATTTGCTGAGAACGTTGTTCATCAGGCACATAAAAGTGGTAGGGGCATTGGTTAAACCAAATGGCACTACAACAAACTCATAGTGACCATATCGCGTCCTGAAGGAAGTTTTGTGGATGTCTTCACCCTTGATTCAAACTTGATGGTATCCCGATCTCAAGTCAATCTTCGAGAATATAAGGGCACCTCCCAATTGATCGAATAGGTCATCTATCCTGGGTAAGGGGTACTTGTTCTTTATGGTTACCTTATTGATTTGTTTATAATCTATGCACAGTCGGAGGGTATCGTCTTTCTTTTTCACAAAGAGGACTGGTGCTCCTCATGGAGACATGTGGGGCCGGATATAGCCTCTGTCCATCATTTCTTTTAGTTGTAGTTTAAGCTTGACTAGCTTGGGTGTGCTCATATTGTAGGGTGTCCTAGACACTGGCACCACTCTCGGTGCAAGTTCTATCGATAATTCAGTGTCCCTTCTCGGAGGTAAACCTGGTACCTCTTACGGAAACACATCTCTATATTCTCTTAGGGTGGGGTGGTCTTCGAGGCTTGGTTTGTCATATTCAATTGTCTTCAACACCGGTATTGCATATAGTGGACATCCTTTTCTCCAATACTTTCTCATTTGAAGAGCTGATATTTGTCTCACCAAGACAGGTTTTTGGATCCCTTGAAGGGTCATCCTCCTTCCTTCTTCACTTACACATTCCAAGGTTTTATGGTAAAATTCCAGTCTGGATTTATGGGTGGCTAGCCAGTCCATACCAATCAACAGATCATACAATCCTAGGGGTAATATGTTGAGGGTTTCTTGGGTGGGGAATTCACCCATAATTAATTGGCAAGATGGTATGACCTCCGCTACCGTTCTTTTGGAGCCAGTGGCTAACTGTACCAACCATGGATTGGCATTTTTATGTGGCTATAGTTTACATTTATCAACATCCTTAGGGGCTATATAACTCAAATTTGAGTCAGGGTCAATCAGAATAGACACTAGATGGTTGGTGATCATACCTTCGATTTCCACCACTGAAGCTTGGTAGTCAGCTTGGTTATTATCCAAGGCTGCATAAATATGTGGTACACTCCTAGCTATGTCATTGACAGTGGTAGCTTATTGAAGGCTGTAAATTATCCGATTGTTCTGTTGTCAGTGCGGGCAGTCCCTCAATAGATGTTCTTCTCCACACCCCCAACATTTCAAAGGTTCTCTCTTTGGGTTATCAGTCTTTACTGGGACATATACAGAAAGTTTATTTCCTCCCAAGGAGGGAAAGTTCTGTTGGTGTACACTTCGGGCTAGGAAGCTCATCCTTGAGTTATTTTTATAGTTCTTAAATCTTGGGGACTTAGACCCCTTTTTTTGAAATTCTGAATTATTTTTCTACTTCCAGCCTTTGCAAGGTTATGTCCGATGCCCAATCTATTCATAACAATATCTTTCCTTTCGGATAGTATCTTCTAGGGTCTTTGTTTCGTCAAATTCAATCATGTTCTGATAGTCCTTCGGTAGTCCACTGATGAATCATTGCACCTTTGCCTTTTCTACTTTTATATAGGGTACATACCTCAACAACTCGAGGAATCTGCTGACATATTCCTCTATGGGGAGTTGCCCCATCTTGAGTTCATAGAATTATTTGGTCTTTTCGTCGAAATATTTTTCCGATAGATACTTCTTCCTAAAGTATTTCTCAAACCGTTCCCAAGACAAGTCCTCTTTGTGAATCCCCTTTACATTATTAAGCTCTTCCCACCAAATGGAATCCTTTCCATTCAAGTTGAAGGTGGTTACTCGGGCCTTCAAGTTTCTTGAGAAGTCATGGACTTTGAAATAATTCTTTAGTCCAAGCAGCCAGGCCCCTGATTCCTCTCCCTTCTTTATTTAACCATCAAAGGAGGGTGGTTTGGCCTTCTTGAATTCTTCGAGATTATGACTTTTGGAAAGTTTTCTCTTCTTTCATTTTCTTTGAGAATGAGAACTAATTTTGTTGCTAGAAGATCCCTCCGATTCGCCAGATTCCTTTCCATAATAATCGTCCGACGCTTGTCCCTTATATCTAGGGTGGACCTTTCTGGAGGTGCTCCTCTCAGTGTTGCCACTGAAATGACCACATTTATGTATCTCAGGTTCATGTTGCAATTGTCTTTGTATGTCAGATAAGCTCTGTAGTAAAACTGCATTAATTTTCATTTGCTTCTCTTACTCTTTTATCATCCTCTCGTTGTCAGCCTTGCAGCTCTGTAATTCGACCATGAGGCTCCTCACTGTCTCAGCTAGATCTGGAGGGGTCCCTACCACCCTCCTTTTGTCAGAATATTCATCTCTATTGTGGGAGCCCTCCCCCACCTCATGGTGAGTCACCATTCTATGCGTCTGTAATTTCCCACGGTTGATTGTCCGCTTGTGTGCAAAATAAAAATGCTTGATGTTAGTCAATATCTATATACATTTATAACCTGCTCATAATTCATATTTTTCACATGCATACGCACAATAGGATTTTCATTCTTAACTTCGACTTTTGATTTAGAGGGTTACAATAGGGGGTTACTCCTTTTAAGAGTATTTTGAACGGAGTTTCTGTGCAGCTCATTCGTGAGTCCAAGCAGGTCAAGTGCTGTAACCATGCTTTGATACCAATTTGTCACACACCCGCTACGATGACTAAGAATTTTTCACCTTTTTCTGGAGGGACACAATCCTCGAATCTCTATGGGGCCTAGCATAGACCCTACCTTCCCTTAAAATCCCCCATGTGATCATGGCTATGACCACAGGCCTTACCAAGAAGGCGCTTCTAGCTTTCTCGATTCGAGTAATTTCGATGCAAGCGTTCCCCTGTTCTCTGTCTTTCGAAATGATGAAACCCAAAAGGGATCTAGCAGCTCATCAAATTTATCAATGACCCATATTAAATCCTGGCACTCTACCTTTCAGGGTTCCGCATACTGGGATTTCACGATATATGAAGATGAGGGGTTCATACCCTTCAGTTTTCTGGGTGCCAAAACACCAAAATCCTTATATCCACCAAGCTCATTTCAGGGTTTTGCAAGTCGGGATTTCATGATATACGAAGACAGGAAGTCTTGCATCTAGGTTTCCTGGGAGATGAAACTCCGAAGCCCCTACACTTCGCTAAGCTCATTTCGGGGTTTCGCAAATCGAGATTTCATGACATGCGAAGACAAGAGGTCTCGCACTTGGGTTTCCCAGGAGCCGAAACTACGAAGCCTATATACTCTTCTCATCTCATTTCGGGGTTTCGCAAGTTGGGATTTTGTGATATGCGAAGACAAGAGGTCTAGCACCTGGGTTTCCTAGGAGACGAAACTCCGAAGCCTATATACTCTGCTCAGCCCATTTCAAGGTTTCGCAAGTCAGGATTTCGTGATATGCGAAGACAGGAGGTCTCACACTTGGGTTTCCCGGGAGATGAAACTTTGAAGCCTATATACTCTGCTCAACTCATTTCAGGGTTTCTCATATTGGGAATTCATGATTGGCGAATACAAGGAAATTGACCCTTGGGATTCCCGGGTGCCGAAACATCAAAACCTATTCAAGCTATACCATTTCAGGGTTTCTCCTATCAGGATTTCGTGACTGGCGATTATAAGGAAAAATGACCCTTGGGATTCCCGGGTGTCGAAACGCCGAAACATCAAAACCTATTAACGCTATACCATTTCGGGGTTTTGCCTATCGGGATTTCGCGACTGGCGAATACAAGGAAAACTAACCCTTGGGATTCTCGGGTGCCGAAATGCTGAAACACCAAACTCTAAGAGACCTACTCTCTCTCGTGCAAGGTTTCCAAACTTAGGCCATAAAATCCTTCAACGGGTTCTTGGGTAATTATCACCAGTCTTGGTGACCTGACTGGAAGGCCTTCTTAGATTACCGAGCTGTGAACTCTGTGACAAGGGTGAGGTAAGATCATATGTACTAAAATGGTAGTCCTTTTAAGAAGCTCACTCCGGCTCTGGAATGTGAAGGAACTTCTTAGAAGGATGTGCCTTCGGGAAATCAAACCAGGGCATAGCATGAGTCAAGTACATGGGACTAATCTCAAGGAAATGGGTTCGTAATATGTACTTATTCCTTCTATACATAAACTAATTATGTTCATATAAGCATAAGCGTGCATCCATTATTTCTGATCAAAACACCAGGCAAACACTTCTATACAGAAATCAATCATTCATAATTTTACAAAATGATCATGTGTCCATTATACTTAATTCAAGATACGAGATATAAACACTTATCAGAAGAAACACCAGATTTGAGACAACTGCTGAGAGGGGTGCTCATTTCCACCCAACCATAGGATCAACGACTCCAAATTGATTTACCACTAGCCACCCCTGAGCTAGACCACGATGTTGTAGTTCAACTTTCCCCTTCCGGCTCAACAGAAGTCAAGGATGAAGGTTGCTCTCCTTCTCCTCTATTCAGGACCCTCTCTGTCTCTCTAGAGTTCCCTTCTGCCTTTGCTTCTGTGAACCCCTGTCACCTCTGCTCTCCTCTCCCCACACTTCCTTTCTTGACTTGTTCTGCAAGGTCGCGTGTGGCGCAAATTCCCCCGCTTTGGTTAGGTATGAGGGCTTCTAAGGATGGGCGGTTCACCCCCATGCCCTTATTAACTCATGAGGAGCCTCCCCACCTACCATCTCTGGCTAGTAATTCATTCCAGGGACCAAGAGCAACTTTGGTCTTTGAACCATTAAAGACCAATACTGTATTGGTTCGGTGGAAGTTAACGCCACCATTC
>JZKD02S1705492.1:306061-344485 GCA_000966675.3 Picea glauca
GGGGTCCGGAATAGTGTGGCGTGTGAAGTGGGACCCCTCCTTGTCATGACGACCACTGTGTCATGTTTCCCTCTTTCCACCTGTATTACACCTAACCACACAACAGGGCTTGTTATCATTGGCAGTTCTCTACTCCTGTTGAGGTTTGTTCCTATTGGCCATTCGCTAACCCCGTAGGGATTCATCCCCATTGGTCGCTCGCTAGCTTTTCAGGGTCCGACGGTTGCAGAGTCGAATGTCTGGAGATTACTGTAGCGTCGAAGTGCGAATTACAAAAGATGCTTCGTTAAAATTGAACCGTGAACCTAAGAAGGAGAGATAAAGAGCCAGCTTGCGCTAGGCCTCTGTAGGTAATTTGGGGGCTCTGTATCAGCAGAAATTAACAAAACAAAACTGATTTAGGTAGCATGTATGTTACAGGGTCCCACCCTTGTCCAGGACCATCGATCCAATAACTTACCAGAGATTTACTGACCATCGATATTAACCTAGGAAGAGGCAGGGGAGTGGACTTGACAACGTCCCAAAAATCTGAAGTATTCAGAACCGTCCGTCGGCACCGGACACGTGGCAGTCGAGTAGCATTTTGCAGACTCGCAACTTGGATTGGTTAAGGGTAGGACTGCTCGAACTCACGATACGTGATATTTCGACGTGATCATGGTCATTGGATCCAAGCCACGAAAGAACCATTGGATCAGAACCTTCGTGTGGTATCGGACTACAGAAAAGAGTCTTCTAAAGGACACTAGTCACCTTGGAATGAGTCAACCCATTGATTGACTTATCGTATCTTGGGAATTCACAAAGGAGGAGCACGAGGGCTCAACACCCCAACTCATGAAGTCACTAGTTGAGAGTAGTTCTAGGGATTATCCTGGCCTACGGTTATATGTAGAAGGCGTTAGTGAGGAAGGAGCCATACCCGTGTCGCATTTTGGGTATCAATGTTAGGAGAAAGAGTATTCGAGAACCTTGACCCTCCAACTCTCGAGTTGCGAGAGGCACATGCGATAGGCTCCGTAGGGATTCATGGATCTTGTCCCTCGAAGAAAAGAAAAAAACTTTTAGTTACCTTAGTGGGTATGTGACAGGTAGCCAGACCTTAGGTCTATCTTCAAGAAGATGGATGCACCTCCCAATTGGTCAAACACATCATCAATTCTTGTTAAGGGGTACTTGTTCTTTATGGTTTCCTTATTGAGTTGTTTGTAATATATGCACAGTCGGAGTGTGCCATCTTTATTTTTCACAAACAGGACATGCACTCCCCACATAGATACACTGGGTTAGATGTAGCCTTTGTCCATCATCTCTTTTAGCTGTAGCTTGAGCTCAACCAAATCTGGCGTGCTCATTCTTTATGGTGTTCTAGATGTTGGTACCACTCCAGGTGTAATTTCTATTGAGAAGTCAATATCCCTTCTTAGAGGTAGACCTGATCCTTATTATGGGAATACATCCTTGTATTCTCTTAATATGGGGTGGTCCTCTAGGTTTGGTTTTTCATCCTCAACATATTCAAATACCTGTATGGCATATAAGGAACACCCCTTTCTGTAATACTTTTTCATTTGAAGGGTTGATATTTTCCTCACTGAGACAGGATTTTGAATCCCTTGGAGGGTCGTCTTTCTTCCATCTTAATTTACACATTCTAAATTTTTATGATAACAATCCAATTTAGTTTTGTAAGCATCCAACCAATCCATAACAATCAACAAGTCATAAGGTCCCATGGGAAGAACGTTAATAGTCGCTTGGGTGGGAAATCTACCCATGATGAATTGACATGATGGTATGACCTATGCCACTTTTATTTTGGTCTCAATGTCTAATTGCACCAACCATGGCTTAACATGTCTAATTGGTTGCAATTTACACTTATCAACAGTCTGAGGGGCCACATAACTCAAATTAGAACCTGGGTCAATTAAAATAGAAACTAGATGGTTGGTGATCATACCTTCCAGTTCCACTACTGAAGCTTGGTGGTCAGATTGATTATTGTCCAAGGCTGCATAGATTCGCGACATGCTCCTAGCCACATCATTGACAGTGGTAGATTCTTGGATATTGTAGACCCTCTTACTATTTTGTTATATGTGTGGGAAGTCCCTCAATTTATGATCCTCTCCACAACCCAAACATTTTAAGGGTTCCTTCTTTAGGTTATCAGTATTTCCTGGGGTTGTATTAAAAGGTTTATTTTCACTTTGAGAGGGGAAATTTTGTTGATATACACTTCTATTAGGAAGGATCCTTCTAGAATATTTTCCATATTTCTTGAATCTTGAGGATTTAAACCCTTTCTTATGGAATATTGAACTACTCCTAGTCTTCTAGTCCTCACGAGGTCTTGTCTTACTCCCAAATTGTTCATAACAATAACTCGCCTTCTTGATAGTTTTTTCTAAGGTCTTTGGTTTTTCCAAATCAATCCTATCCCGGTAGGTCTGAGGTAACCCAATAATGAACCGCTTCATTTTTACTTTTTCATATTTTATGTAGGGTACATACCTTAGTAGTTCAAGGAATTTATTGACAAATTTGTCTATGGGGAGTTGCCCCAGCCTGAGTTCATAGAACTCCTTAGTCTTCCCATCCATGTATTTCTCTGATAGATACTGCTTCCTGGAGTATTTCTCGAACTGGTTCCATGAAAATTCCTTCTCATGGACTCCTTTCACATTCCTAAGGTCTTCCCACCAAATGGAAGCCTTCCCATTCAGGTTGAAGATGGCTATTTGAGCCTTCAAGTTTTCAGAGTAATCATGGAATTTGAAGTATTTCTTTAAACCAGGTAGCCAAGCTTCAACCTCTTCTCCCTTCTTAATATCTCCATCGAAAGAGGGTGGTTTGGCTTTCTTGAATTATCCAGGATCATGATTTTTGGAATGCTTATGCTTCTTTCCTTTCCTTTGAGAATGTGAGTTGGATCTGCTACTAGAAGATCCTTAAAAATTACTAGCTTCCTTTCCAGAGGAATCCACTGATGAGTGTCCCCTGCCTCCAAGTTGGGCCTTCTTCGAGGTATTTTTTCCAGTGTGGTCACTTATGGAGTCATGTTTTCAGATCTCAGGTGGACTTTGACTTCTCTTCTTAAGTCGTCGATCCACATGACTATTTGTGGGTTCATGATGTAGTTTCCTCTGTATGTCGGATAATCTCTACAGAAAGACCATGTTAATTTTGTCTATTTTTCTTTCTCCTTTATCAATATCTCGTTGTCAGCCTTGCAACTCTATAATTCGGCCCTGAGGCTCCTTACAGTTTCAGCCATATCTGGAGGGGTTTCCACCGCCCTCCTTTCGTCAGATTCTTTGTCTCTATTGTGGGATCCATCCCCCACTTCATGACATGTCACCATCCTTTAGTCTTAGAGTTTTCCTGTGATTTACTGACTACTCAAGTGTTGAAAAAAACATTTATTCTTAGCTAATAGTTTATTAGTTCATGAAAAACACACGGTTCAATTTATTAAATGCATACACACAGTAGAAAGTTTCATTCTTTTCTTTAATAGCATTTCTAATCAGAATTTTTAAGAAAGAGGTAAGGTAGAGTGTCATTATTTTAAAAGTACTCCAAATAGAGTTTTTAAGCGACTCGTCCATGATCCCAAGCAGGCCAAGTGTTGTAACCATGCTCTGATACCAATTTGTAACACACCCACGATGGGGCAAAGTAAAATAACAAAAAAATAAATTTTGTCCTCCTTATAGGAACAAATAATCTTTCTCTTTACGAGTTCTAATTTGGAAAGTCTAGGACTCAGCTCGAGCCTCTGGTCAATATTCTTTGAGTCTAAATCAAATGAGACTTTGAGATCATGATAGTCTCACCTTTAAATCAGACACAGGCCCTTTCAGCCTCTGTTGTAGGTCTTATGATACTCGTGATGTTCTCTTTTGCACTTCAAGGAATTCTTGTAGTTAGCATTAGCCCCTTTTCTCTTGGCCTCTCTTCATATGTGACCTTGGTGATGACCACAATATTGCAGGTGTGACCACAACTGGTTTGGGGTCAAACTACTTTTGGGCCCGTAATCCTCCTCAAGTATCCATGTGTCCTCCTAACAAACCACAGTTTGAATTCCGGCCCACCCTCAATATTTTAAACTTCACGCAACTCCTGTCCCCACAATGCTACGGGATCATTGATCTCACGATCTTGATGATAATATATGAATCAATAGTTCAGATCTGGGCCTCTCAAATCTATGGACTATATCTATCCCTCCTAGATCAACGACTGTGATCTCTTTGCAATTCTAGACTTTGGGGTGAATTGTGGGCCGCGAACTAGCATGTCTGCTATTTTCACCTTCGCGCTCCGCAATGATTCCCCACCCTCAATATCCATTCACAGATCGACATTGCATATCAATTATGGGGTTTAACTTGACCTTCATACAACTTTATATCTCGAAGCCTCGAGCTCCAAAGTTCCGAGACCCAGGTCACGTGGATCTTCATAAAACTCTGGGGCTATGATCCCTGCTTAGTTGGGGTTTTGGTTAAGGAAATAAGCATAAATTTAGAGTCTCCTAGACTAATGTTCTGAATGGAAAACCTTCACGACTCACAGATATTTAATCTCTGAATCAAGGCAAGGTACCTTGTGATGTTACCAAATCGGTAAATATTCCTAGAGGCTTGCTCCCACTCCAGAACGACGATGTAAATTCCTGGGGAAAGCGCCTTTGAGTGATTAAACTGGGGCGTATGGAAATCCAAGTAGAATTATAGGTTCTCAAGGAAGAAAATGCATACTCATAACTTAATCATTTAATACAGAGAAGAAAACCTTTATAGACATTTAAATACTCACATGCATCCATTATTTACAATTCAAAATATAAGGCAAAAAAACACTTAGAAGAACCATAGAGTGTGATGAGACTATTGAAAGGGGTGTTGATTTCCACCCAACCATAGGCTCAGTCACTCTCAATGGATTTATCACTGACCACCCCCGAGCTTAAGCCACAATTCTTTGAGATTCAATATCTTACTTCCATCTCAACGAAAGTTAGGGACGAAGGTTACTCTCCTTCTCCCAATACAAAAAATAGATAAGGATGAAGGTTACTCTCCTTCTCTTGGTTCAATCTCTAGTTTTTGTGATCAGAAGTCACTATTCCTCCTTCAGTCCTTCCTCGGACCCGAGAGTTTCCTCTCTTGTCTATGCATTTTTCTTCACAGGTCTCCCTCTATCGACCACACTTCCTTTATTGCCTCCCTCGTAAATATTGCGAGTGGCTCAAATTGCCCAGTCCGTGGTTAGGTCTAGAAGCCTTACCAATGGGCAGTCTGCCCCATCCCACATTAACTCTTGAGGAGGCCTTGACACCTACCATCCTGATGAGAATTCATTCCTGGTCAGAGGGTTGTTCTGATCTAAGAAAATTAATTGTAGCATGGTATTGGTTTGGTGGAGGTTAACACAACCATTCCTGGTCCCCTCCACCACCTTTCACAATGTTTCGTGGTCTCTCTCTTAGCACAACCCTTCTTTCAGAAATCATGCAACACGTAACCATTTTCTATTAAAATAATCAGAATTTACATTCATCAACCTTCTACACAAGGTCCATCAAATAAAAAATTCACACTTTTAAGTTTTCCATAATTCCTCGGCCCATATAGTTATATTTACAAACTGGGGAAAACAAGGTGTTACATATTCCTTGTATAGATGATTTACTTGATCAATTAAAGAATGGTGTTTATTTCAGTAAGTTGTATTTGCGTAGTGGATACCATCAGATTAGGGTTGTAGAACAAGATGCATGGAAAATTTCCTTTAAAACCAAATAGGGATTGTTTGAGTGGTTACTTATGCCATTTGGGATTTGTAATGCTCCAACAACCTTCATGTGTGTGATGAATGATGCATTTAGGCCATTTCTAGATGATTTTTTGATTGTATATTTAGACGACATTCTTATATTTAGTGGGACTTGGGATGAACATGTAAGACATGTAAATAAAGTATTGGATACTTTGCAAAGGGAAAATTTGTATGTAAAATGGTCCAAATGTGAATTTGGTAAGACTGCACTTGTATACTTAGGCCATATTGTAGGAGAAGGACAATTGAAAATTGATCCTTCCAAGATTGATGTAATTGTAAATTGGCCTGAGACCAAAAGTGTAACCAAAATACAAAGCTTCTTAGGTGAAGTCCAGTATTGGAGGAGATTCATTTCAAACTTCTCCTTTATAGCAACTCATTTGAATGCCTTAACCAGTGTGAAGAACACTTTTCAGTGGGGAGGAAAGAAACAAAAAGATTTCGACACTTTGAAGGAAAATATCAGTACCGCACCAGTATTATCACCATCGAATCTTTAATATCCTTTCGAGATCAATACAGATTCCATCGGGTATGCAATTGGTGAAGTATTGATGCAATATCGTAATCCTAGCTATTACCACTCTGAAAATTTTAACTAAGTTGTTGTTAACTATCCTACATATGATAAAGAGTTGTATGCATTAGTTCAAAGCTTAAAGAAATTGAAGAACTACTTGTTAGGGAAGGAAACAATCATACATACAGATCATCAACCCTTACAGTATCTCCAAGAACAAACCAAGCTACAACAATCTCGACATTACATATGAACCGTTTTTCTTCAACAATTTCATTTGGTAGTCAAATACAAAAAGTGTATGAGTAACAATGTAGTTGATATGATTTCTAGACCTCCTATTGTTGCTTCTATTATTTTGAAGAATGATTCTTTATCTCATGATCTCTATGTGGAACAATATGTAGTTGATGAATATTTTAAATAAGTATTTGAGAATCTAACCCATGGTGCACATGTAGAGAACTATTTTATACAGGGAAAACTACTCTACCATCTTGGAAAGCTATGTATTCTTACAAGTGAACGAGTCCATGTAATACAAGAAGCTCACACTTCTCTTATGTCTAGGAATTTTTGGGTAGGAAAAACTATGGCTCATATGCAAAGGTT
Organism: Picea glauca; assembly: GCA_000966675.3. Lineage (NCBI taxonomy): Eukaryota > Viridiplantae > Streptophyta > Pinopsida > Pinales > Pinaceae > Picea > Picea glauca. The sequence goes on from JZKD02S1705492.1 coordinate 313,053, forward strand.
TGTTACTGGCCTCAAATGAAATAAATAGTAACTAAATATGTAAAGGGGTGTGTGTTACACATGGTTTTGGTCACTCTGATGATGTCTCTACAATGATGTATTCAGGCTCCCAACAAGGACTTTTTGCCTGAGAAAAATGATTGTTGTCTTCTTTCGAAAACACATTTTTAAGATGAGTTCGTAGACTGCCTATGTATTAGGGTGCGAGAATGTTTGATTCTCGCAGGCCACCCACACTTATGATGAGAACTGTTCGCAGGCTGCTCTATAGGTAGGGTGCGAACCTGTTTTTAATATTGGAAAAGAGAAGAGGTCACGAAGGTTCTAGAAGGGAATCTTCTAGAAAATGAGTTGGCATTCATATGGTTGGCATTCTATTGACTTCTCATATTTGGTGGGATCATCCTCATCCATGTAAACATCTCTCCTTCTCCTATATATTGAAAGGTTTCTCATGGAAAAGGTTAAGCAAGATTGAATGAAGAATTGGTGAAAGAATTGTGTGAGGAACTCTGCTTGGATAGAAGCTTGAAGACCCTATTAGGCCTATCAAGTTGTGTCAGATATTCTTCATGCAATTGTAGAGCAAGTGTGTGTGTTGGAACCAAGGGTCACTGAAAGGAAGCTTGCGACATCAAGGTGATCAGGTTGTAATCTTTTACTTTCATTTAATATGATACAAAGGTGTGTCCGTTTCCCATAAAATCACTATTATTTAATTGCCTAACTCCTTGATCATATGCATAGGTTGACATTGAATATACTTTGTTATCTTCACTTTTTTTGGTTTGTGTTGTCTTGGACTTGATTGCATAAGAGAAATGGAGTGAAGCGGGAATAACAAATACTTAAGGAAGCGATCTAAGGGTATGTCACTTGTTCCTCTCTACTAGTATATTCAATGATTACAACTTAGGGAAAGAGTAGTGTCTTATCTTGTTTTGTTCTAGATCTAGGTGGATCTAGGGAGATCTATTAGTGTTCACACCTACCGATTTGTCCGATAACAAAATTGGTGACCATACTGGGGATCATACCCATTTTTTGTGGTTTTTATTTGTTTTTTCTTGGCCATTTTCTCTTAACCTATCATTTTTCATTCCCATTAATCTCTGAGTCTTGAGGATATCCTCACTGACTCCCCGGGTCAAGAAGTTCCCTCAGAAATTTTATCCTTTTTCCAAATTTTTCTTGTTTGTAGACCTTCTCGCACTGCACCCTTTTGTAGCCTATAAGAATCACTTGAGTTCGCACCCTGGTGTTCAGTCCAGTGCGAACCTCTCGCAGTCAACCTGTGTCTAGCCTGCGAGAATTCTTGATTCTCGCACTGTAACCCACTGCCAGCCTGTGAACCCACTTGCAAAATTTTTGGATTAATTCTTTTTCTATCCTCAGATGCCCAAATTTGTTTGTGTGTCTAGGAAGAACTTTTCTGTCCAGTGATTGAATGTTTCTTGGCTTCAAATCTCATGAATGATTAGTTTTCAGAATCAAAATATCTTCTTCATTTCTTTTCTCGATTTTTACCTCTTGACCTTTTTCTTCAAACAAGGGTATAATCTATGATCCTAGAATCTAAGTGTTTGTTTGGTCAGGAGCCTGTGATTGGTTTAAAATTTGAGATTAATTGTCTTTTTCAATTTCTTATTACTTGGAAATTTGTTACCCATGTGCATTTGAAGAGACTAGTTTTGTCAGTTTGTTATTTTTGTCTTCATTGAAAGATCCATTTGGGGTGTTTGTTGTGCATTCCTTTTTTTTGTTGGTTTCTTACTTTTTTTTAGTTCCATCTTTGTTGTTTGGCTTCTAATAAAAATTAAAGACAGTTTCTTTCTTTTAAGCAAATTTTTATTCGAAAATATTGGCATTCAGGTATTGAAAAAGTACGAATGGAGAATTTGCATTGTTCATGATTGTTTGATATTGCATTTTAAAGAAGATCATACATCGTAGTTCATGTTGTTCTAGAAAAATTCTCTTTCCCTCCTGTAAATAGGATTCATCGAACAAAAAATTGTATCTTTCATTCCTACTTACGCATTGTTGGGTCAGAGTCTCACACAAAACTGGTTTCATCTCCGTCTCCTCTTGAGTAACAACAACCTTTAATAATATTGCGCAACTTTAAAATTCAACTAGTAACTTTTCTAGGGCTATTTTACACCAACACTAGCTAGGATAGAGCTTTGGAATAGGCAGTGAGACACACTCTCCAAAGCACGAAACACACAATAGTATCTTGTGATAGGGAGTGTCAAATTCCATTTGCAACATTTTGTCCTGGGAAGCCCTTCTCACACAAGGTTCAAACCTGAGGTCACATCGAGATTGACAGAGATACTCACCCTGCTTTGTTGATATCGGTGTAGAGATTCCATGTATTACAGGGGTCACTTAAAGGTATACCCACAATGATGAGTGGAAGCCTCTCAAGATGATTTCGGGCCAAATACCCACCCTTGCGTGTGGATCGGACTATTGACTGTTCCCCCAGGCATTATTGTTGTTGGTAATAACCTTAGCAGCCTATCTTTTTAGGGTCTTACACAAGGTGATTGTGAAGGGGAAAGTCTTCACAGTACCTAGAATCGACGTTGGCCAGACTCACTTGGGCTCCTTGGAGGGTATACCCACGATTATGTGCGGGAGCTTGCACCAGGGTGTAAGTCCATTAAGCAGGTTGTCAATGTAAATTTTCCACCCTCGCCCAACCCCTTCTTGTCTCATCGTTGCAACGTTGGATTTCATCACCAAATAGTGACCTGGAAATTAGAAGGTCTTGCTTGTTTGGTTTTGCTTCCTAGATTTTACTAGCGCATAATGTTTATTTACCCAAGTTGACCATAGAATTTATTTTGTAAGATTCTAACTCGATCAAAATTGACCCTCCATGCCATTCACATAGAATGCAAGGCCTACCCCCAAAAAATATGGAAGGTTCTCAACCCTTTCCTACCAACTCACCGGAGGGTTCTCCTCAACAGAGTGAAGTCCAAGATGTCACCACTCCACTAGTGGAAAGAACTAGCTCTCTAGAACGGTTTCGAATTTCCAATTCTCGAGAGGACTTTCGACTTCATCCCGACTCTAAGAGACGTATTGTGGGATTGAATTCTTCCAGAGACTTAGTTTTTCAGTCTTCTGGATCACCAACTGGACCTTTCCTAGGACCTGAGGGTCAAGATCCTTTTTGGACTACTAGCATTTTTAGACGGGATCTCTTTGGCTCACGATCAAGCGTTGATATCACTATTGCACCTGAGCTGCCCAAAACATCTGATCCAGATGCAATACCTTTTACTACTTCTTATTACTTTCCTAGTATAGAAACTCCACCAGCTAGCCACATCTTAACTATCCCTCTACAAACGGTCCATTATACAATGGTCCCAGATACTATGAGTCCACACACTGGGATTACAATGGCTAGCCAAGCCACCATTAGCACACCTCTTTCACCGAGATTCACTCCAACCCTTCCACTTGGATATCATGTATTGAATGCTTCTATTCTCGCTCTTGCACAGATAATGTCTAGGACTCCTGGTGGTTCCACTCCTTCTGGGCACCCTCCTCCCGGTTTCATTCTGACACTTCCTCCACCCCCTTTCAGAGGACATATTTCATTCTATGTCATAGGCACTGATACTAGTGATACCATTCCGTCGTTCACACCTAATTACCAGATACCTGTTGGTGGAAAATTTCACCAAGGAGTCTAAACCCAATCCCCTTTTGCAGGACAAATCCCAATTGGGACTCAACCCCCAATTGGAGGGAAACCCCCACTGACCCCACCCTATGGACAAAAAATACCTTCTTCCTTGGCCCAGTATTGGAATTATCTTGTTCAACATAATCCTTTCTCGACTGGGGGGAAACAACCTCAAGCTAGCTTCGTCATACCCCCTAGCACAGGCCAACCATACCCAAGCACGTCTAATCCTATTTAGGGCTAGAACTCTCAACCCCACGCCCCTATTCAAGGGTACAACCCTATGAATTACTTTCCTCCAAACCAATAAATGAACTTGCATAGATCTTCGCATTATATGAAAACTGCTTATGGTCCCACTGGTTTATCGACGGGACTCCTTCCCCAAAGTCACTAGTATTAGCATGTGAACAGACAGTTACCCTTCTTAACCACCTTGGACCTACCTGATCTGTCGAGGATTTTAAATGATCCGATCCATCACTCTCCTCAATGGCCTGCCATACCAGCCAAACTACCATCTGACATCTCTAAATTCGATGGTAAACCAGGAGAGGACCAAAAAAATCACGCAATGACTTTTTACCTTTGGTGCTCATCCAACTCCTTGATGAATGACTCTATTCACTTATGCCTTTTTCAAAGAACCCTCACAGGTTCCTCCGCGAAGTGGTATATATAATTACCACGAGGCTTCTTCACCGAATTCAACACCCTCGCTATAGCTTTCCTCACCCACTACCAGTTACTGATCCTCTACAAAATGGGAACCGAGATCTTGAGTTCTTTTAAATAAAACAAAGCCACTCATCAAATTCATGAGTGGTGATGGAGACAACATCTCATCAAACTCGAACTTCCTGATCAGTTGCTGGCAAAGTGGTTCATGAAATCATTCATGAATGACATCGCTCGTGACATCACCATGGGTGGATTTGTCATAGAGGAAAAGGAAATCAGTCGTTCCCAATACCTAGACCTTGTTTACTCACAAATGGGTACTCTTTACGACTTGCTTCTTGATGCACCTCGTGCTTCTACTTATACTACTTCAATCAATCCTGCTTCTTCTCATGCAGTTGATGGTGTGATTGGCATCTTCCATGCCCAACCTCATTCCGTCCAAACCTCTGGCAACAACCCCAAATCCATTTCTTCTAATGTTCAAAATTCTCTGTCTCCTACCCCTCCCACAGGTAAGACTTTTGAGGTAAATTCTGTTCATTTTACCCCCGTCGGGAGAAATAAATCCAAAAGAGGAAAGGGTAATACCAAGGAGGATAAAAATAATCTACATACTAAGAAAACCAAAACACCACGTGTTGACGATAGGGATAATCACAAATCCAGATACCCTTGTCTTGTCTATGGTAATGATCACTACATGAAGGATTGTCCACGACGAGCCAAAGTTACTAAGTTCCTTCAAGGGACCATGAAAACCCCCTCTCCGACCATATTGTCACAACCCTTCCCCTCTCAACAACAGGACCAATTGGTCATTCATGACCAACCTTCCCCCTCCAATAAATCTTATGTATTAATGTGTACCGGTGATTCAAAGAAGAATGACATCACACTTACCACTCGAGCCAAAGATTATTCTTCCTCCAAAGAGAATGTTGATGCGATACCATCTTTGTCAGTCCAACCATCTCCCACGACCCCACCTACCAACGGTCCTCTTCATCTCGAACGACCGAGCCTAGATACAGTTCTTTGTCCTTCCCCAAAGGGTGTTGTTCAAAAATCGGCTTTCAATCCTCATGCTCGTGCTTCCTAGGACTATAACATTGTCGAAGATCTGGCCCAGGCATCGTTCGCGATGTCAGCCCTCGAAGTCCTTCAGAGTTTTCCTATACAATGAAAGGCACTGTTGAAATCTATTGGTGGAATCGACCCTACGGATACAAATTTAATAATTTTTGACTTGGAAGATCACATTCCAAGGTCACCCCCTCAACTCGCATTCCAAATACAAGTTATTGTCTCTGAAAAAAATATTTGTAGAATAGTTATCGATGAGGGTGCCTTGACGTGTGTCATGTCTATTACTTGATGGAAAACAATCGACTCTCCTCCTTTAACTGAATCCCACAACACGTTCAAAGCCTTCAATGGCTCTATTTTTAAGCCTTACGGTGTCCTCCCCTCATTACCTATTACGTTAGAAGGAAAAACGGTCCAATTCAAAGTAGAGGTATTTAATGCTCCTCTCGATTACAACCTTCTACTTGGTCGTAGTTGGATTGATTCCATGCGTGCAGTTGTGTTGACTCTTTTCCATGTCATGTGTTTCTCACATCAAGGAAGAGTAGTTACCATCGAACAATTGGCCTTCTTTCACTCTGATGCACATACCGGCAACATACCATTCATTTCCAACCCCCCCCCCCCCTGAATATGAGAACTTCAGTGTGGGTCTTCTTAAAGATTCCTCTTTGATGGTCACTTTCCCCATCCCACCACCCGATGTTCCACATCCATTCATCGCCTCAATCAACATGATATCCACCTCAATTCACGGAACCCCTGCGTCTCATGAACCATGGACAATCCCCAACCCCGGTGATCATCTTCGTTATGGTGACAAAATTCCTTTGAGTCCAGTCGAATCCGATTATCAAGCCATTCAATCGACAACCCTTTCTTCCCCCTCTCTTGGTGATTTATCTCTAGATCCATTCAGCATTATTTTTCCCATGGATGAAATGATTATGTCTATCATGTCCATGGAATACATCCCTTGGGATGATGGACATCATTGTTCCATCCTCTTCCTAGAACAACACACCATCAAGGGTTGCCAATGGATCTCGACCGCGTCAACCGTTGTCATCATTTCTACCATTCCCAAGTCTACACACGATGTGTTTTACGAAGGGAACTTAAGTAATATCTCACCCACAATCCCCCTCGACATATCCATAAAACCTGGAATTGTCGAAAATGTGCATATCGGAGCTTCATGTTCCCATGATGAAGTTGTCACCTACAAGTCTCTTTTCCAAGAATTTCATGACGTCTTCGCCTGGAGCTATGAAGAAATGTTGGGTATTGACCCTGCCATTGTAATACATGATATTAAGACATACCCAGAGGCTAAACCTATCCAACAATGACTTCATCTGGTCCACCCACGTAAAGTGGCTGCTATCAAGCTTGAAGTTGAGAAACTTCTTAAAGATGGCTTTATTTACCCTATGGATGTAACTCACTGGGTTTCCAATCTTGTTCTGATTGACAAGAAATAATTCACCATCCGAGATATAATCAAATCAATATCATTCCCGCGGACCAACACAAGACTTCCTTTATTTGTCCTTGGGGCACGTTCGCCTACCAGAAACTTCCATTTGGTTTAAAGAATGTCGGTGCAACTTTTCAGTGTGTTATGTCTTACACCTTCCACGATATAAAGCATATTGTGCAACCATATCTCGATGACTTACCCACTCATTCCATGTGTCAGGTAGATCATCCAGTACACCTCCATCCCGTTTTCCTTTGCTGTCAGTTTTACCATATATGCTTGAATCCACACAAATGTGTTTTTTGCATAGGATCCGTCCGACTTCTGGGCTTTGTTGTTTCACATCAGGGGATCTGGGTAGATCCTTTGAAGGTCGAGGTGATTCTCAATCTTCCTCCTCCTTCCTCACTTCGCCAGTTACAAAGTTTTCAAGGGAAGGAAAACTTTATTTGTCGTTTCATCCCAAACTATGCTGAGCTATCTCTTGGATTTACACGACTGATCAAGAAAGGCTCCGATTTCATATGGAATACCACTGCCAAAAAAGTTTTTGAATCTTTGAAACTATCTTTGACACATACCCCGCTACTCTTCCCACTTGATTACAGTCTAGATTATTTCCCCTACCTCACAGCCTCAGACTATACCATCGCTATGGTTCTTGTCCAGGAGGATTATTCTCATGACAAACATGTCATCTATTACTTGATTCAAAGTCTTACGACTACTGAAACCAAGTATTTACATGTGGAAAAACTGGCCTTGGCAACCATCCAAGCAGTTCAACGTTTCCGACACTATATCCTCTCTCGCAAAACTACAGTAATTTCTAACTACAACCCTATGCATCACATTATTACACGCCAACTGCTATGGGGAAAATACTCCAAATGGATTGTGATACTTTAGGAGTTTGACTTAGAATTCGAAGGCGCTAAGTCCAAGAAATCCTTAGTGTTTTCCGAGTTGATATGCGACCTTCCCTGCCCTGAGATGGAAAATGTAGCAGGATATTCATTTTCTGATGAATCTCTTTTCCTGATTAGTTCCAATGACCTTTGGTACGGAGATATCATCATATATCTCCAAACCCAGAATTTCTGGCCCAATTTGCCTAGTACTGACCACCGTCGAATAAACTACCAAGCCCGTTAGTATATTATCCTCGGTGATACTCTTTATTGTCATGGGATTGAATCCATTTTTCGATGCTGCCTCACTTTTGATGAAGCCGAGAAAGCCCTCAATGACTGCCACTCTGGAGCTTGTGGTGGTCACATGTCTGGGTATGCTACTTCCCAGAAGATTTTGCACGCAGGATATTTTTGGCCCTCTTTATTCAATGATTGTATAATTTATGTCCAAAAATGCCATGCCTGCCAAACCTACAACAACAAAATACGATCACACCCTACTCATCTACACCCTGTGGTGTCTGTTGGTCCTTTTGTGAAATGGGGTATCGATTTCATGACATGTCACCCTCACTCGGCTAGGGGGCATGGTTACATTATTGTAGCCATAGATTACTTTACGAAATGGGTCGAGGCGATGCCAACATTCGACAATACCGGAAGGACCTCCGCATTATTCATATTCAGTCACATCATTGCTCATTTTGGTGTTCCTCAAGCTATCGTTACTGATCACAGTAGCCACTTTAGAAACTTCATGATGCCCAAACTCTCTAAAAATTTGGGTCTTCACCATGAAAACTCGACACCCTATTACCCACAAGCCAACGACCAAGTTGAAGCAAAAAACAAGGTCCTCATTACCATGCTTTGATGAATGATAGGAATTCCCAAGACAAGTTGCCACACGATTTTGTTTTCCGCATTATGGGCTTACCGGACATCCATTAAGTCTTCTACTAGGTTTACACCATTCCAGTTAGTCTATGGCCTAGAATCCATCATACCGATTGAATGTGAGATACCCTCCTTAAAACTAGCTGTCAAACTTATTCCAAACACTTATGCCGAAGAAGAATGTTTGTTGTACCTCCTGTGATTAGACGAGACTCATCGCAACGCCACCCTAGTCATAGAATCCAAGAAGAAATGTGTCAAAGCCCAGTACGACAAACATGTCAAGGCTCGCATGTTCTTTGAAGGCGATCTGGTTCTCCTTTATGAACAAGATCAGGATATGCTAGGAGCCAGAAAATTTGAAGCTATGTGGTGAGGTCCTTATACTGTTAGATGCATTTTGGAGAAAGGAGCTTATGAGTTAGTAGACTACAATGGTATCCCTTTGAGTGAACCCAGAAATAGGTTGTACTTAAAGAAGTGATATGCCTAAGATCACCTGTGCATGAGTGCTTGTATTTTATTGTATCATACTTTTTGCTATAAATATGCTTTTTCATTATTTGGTCTCTGCCCTCGACCTCTTATCGTGCGTTGTGCTTGGTTTCCAGATGTTGGAGTCTTCACCACCCCACATTGGCTTCACCGATGGCACTAGCTGTAGTACTCAGAACCTTGTTTCTACTACATGGGCAATTTACGCCCCTACAAAAAAGCTTATCAATATACAAGGTGTGTGCCTCGGTCACGCGACCAATAATATTGTAGAATATAGCGCCGTCATTGAATTGTTGATTGATGCTATTTCGCTTGGTATCCACCACCTAGTTATATGACTTGATTCACAGCTAATAGTACTACAGTTAAGTAACATCTATACTATCCAAAGTCCTACTTTATTACGGGTATATTTACGAATTCACCTCTTGGAATGCTATTTTGATTATATTAAGTATCAACAAATTCCTAGATGTCTAAATACATTGACATATGCATTAACTAACTATGTGTTAGAAAAACATTTGGGGCATTTATAAACCAATCACACATCTCATGTTTAAAACAACACAAAATAAGCTGGTAGAAGGCGTATATATGTATATAACGATCAAAAGTTTTTTACAAAAAGTTTCTATCCAAGGACCAAAATCTCAAAATACGAAGCCCATGGCTTCTACAAAATAGCGTCATGGATGACGCTCATGATAGCACACAACCGCTCGGGCCACCCTATGAAGCAGTATTGAAAGTAGCTCTGGAGAGCCATGTGTGGAGCCGCACTCCTAGCCATCTATGCAATAGTGAACAAGATGGTATGAAGGGTCAAATATTGGACCCCCCAAATATCCACCTTACCCTTTCTCCTCTCTGCCTCGGGGACACAATATCGACAACAATACTTGCTCATGGGGAGCCCACCGCCTCTACCTTTGGTCAAAGTAGTGTGGTACCCACGCTGTGAAAACCCCGTTAGAAAATAGATATCCTTGATATATAAGGTCAGTGTATGGACTCCCACATGAAATAATTGTTGGTCCACGTCCCACATATGGACCAGGTATTCCAACAATCTGAGTTGGGCCCTCATGCCCAGAATCCTGAAGAATTTCAAAATCCCACAGTCTCGGAGGGCGGCGAATGTACCCGGGTCATTCCCGACAATGGAATCCTCCTCCTCATGTTCTCTTCCTCACCACTCCAACATTGTGATGGTCAAACACCTGCACAAGAGCCATGAGAAAAGTGTCAGTAACATGTTTCAAACTTTGGCATGATTTTTATTGAGCAAATTTCAGCTTCAAATTTCATTGCTCGGCCTTCACAGGTGAGCTTTGGGAATAGTGTGAGGTTCTCATAGGTTCCCTTAAGGCCACCTGTGAGAACCCTTGATTCTCGCAGGTCCCTCAAGGCCCACCTGCGAGAATGCTTGAGTGCATGGTGTGGCCCAAAAATAGACCTAAAACCCTGAAAATTACCAATGAAAACTAAAAATAAACCATGGAAAAGTTGAAAGATCAACAACTTACCTCGTCGACTGAGATGGTTTGCCAAACGGTCGCTTGTGCCTCCCGAAATCGAGCAAAGAAATTTAGGGGAAAATGAGGTATATTGGGTAATTTTTTTGGCAAAATCACAATGAATTGGTACAAAGCCCTTTTCACCCTTATTTATTCATTTTTTACTATTTTTGTTGATTTTTTGCCTATAAAACCTAATACCCTAATAGTCTTGTGAGCATGGTCTTTCGCAGATATCGCAACTTTGAAGTATGAACGGAGGGTATGGGTGTTCTTTTTCTTTTTGTCACATGGGTGACTACTTCTTAAGGTCTTCTAGAAAAAACCTCGAGCTTAGTCTTCATTCGTTCTCGCGCTCGAAAATTCATGAGATCGTAACCGAGTATAATTTTTCTCGTCTTTTCGTACTCGTCATGGTAACACAAAACAATGAACGCAAAGGAGTATCCTTTAATCTCTTTTCATTCTCCCTAAATATAAGAAGAGGGCCGAGCGACCTTGTTTTTTTCACGCTCATAAAAGTATTTGAATACAACATTCGATGGGTGATATTTTATCACTTTTTCTGTCTTGTTGAACTATTGTATGAAAAAGGAACTGAGAGAGTCATCTTTAAGTTTTTTTCAGACTTCCAAAACATGAAAACCCCCGAGTTTTCTATCCTTGGACTCGTGAAATAAACATCGAAAGACCCACAATGGGACCAAACCACTCCTTCCTAGGGTTCGTTAAATATACTCTAAGGGACTTGTCCGAAGGATGAGCTTACATCAACAAGCATATGTTATCCTCCTCAAGATTGCATAAAAATAAAGAGGTACTCACTAGAAATGGTGGGGGAAATTTTGGGAAAGGGATATGTTTTCATCTTCATATTAATGGCAGTAAGAGTCACTCTTGAACATGACACCCCCTATTCGTCATTTGAATCTGGGTTGGGAAATCCATTTGTCTCTCATTCGACTTGCTACAAGGTCACATCTTGGGTCGTCTTTGAGTCAGTGCTTCCAAGTCCTTGGTCGTGTCGTTCATATGTTTGAGAGAAGTTCACACAAATCTTTTATTAAGTCGGCCATCTGCAGTTGTCCATTATTACTATGTTGGCCTTCCCCGTGTCCATTTCAACTTGCATTCATACTCTGTTTCACCCTCAAAATATTTTACTTATTTCGTTGCATTGATGGGGGATACATCAAGGCCCTCTTGTGACAAGTCTTGTTTCGTCGACCCCAACTCATTATCTAGAAATAAGAATTATAAATTATTTAGTACCTTGGAACTTGCATGCCTTAATGGCAGGTCTCCTCGCTGTCGAAAGGGGTTCATATCATTGATCCCTGATCGAGAGATTCCACCGAGTGCTCAACTTCAGCTCATGTATTCACATTCGTTCGGATTGTACTTTGGTACCTTGGGAGTCATTGACATCAATGGTGATTTCCCTTGCACTTGTTAATGGTTTTCATTAATGATCGGTAATCACATGGTTTCTACCATGTTTGACTTCAACACATGTAATCGCATGGCTAGATTCTTACTTTCAGGTGATAGGATTGAAGACCCTGGGTCTCATATTTTGATCCAGGCTGTGATGGAGTATGTATGGTTTGTATCAACACATAGATCCACTTTGTATGTCATGTGGCTATGTCATCTTAAATCAATTCTTTTTACATAGATCCACGACATATTATGGTGGCTATGTAGCATTTTTTGCATAGATCCACGATGTATTCCTGGTGGCTATGTAGCATTTTTTGCATAGATCCATGATGTATTCCTGGTGGCTATGTAACATTTTGACAGCATGGATCCATGGTGTATGATTGGTGGCCATGACCTAATCTTATGATTTCATTCATTGGTGATCTGAGCATGGGAATGCCTACCCCAAAACTAGTATTATATTCTGCAGATGCTTGATTGTTTGGAGGTTTCCGATTAGGCGCACTCCTGGTTTCTGACACACACACACATTTTACAAAGTATTTTGGCTATCACAAGTTCCAGCCTCATACTTTGGGGGGGATTTTGTTACACATGGCTTTGGTCACTCTGATGATGTCTCTACAATGATATATTCAGGCTCCCAACAAGGACTTTTTGCCTAAGAAAAATGACTGTTGTCTTCCTCCAAAAACACATTTTTAAGGTGAGTTCGTAGGCTGCCTATGTATTAGGGTGTGAGAATGCTTGATTCTCATAGGCCACCCACACTTAGTGTGCGAACTGTTCGCAGGTTGCTCTATAGGCAGGGTGAGAACCTGTTTTTAAACTTGGAAAAGAGAAGAGGTCACGAAGGTTCTAGAAGGGAATCTTCTAGAAAATGAGTTGGCATTCTACTGACTTCTCAAATTTGGTGGGATCATCCTCATCCATGTAACCATCTCTCCTTCTCATATACATTGAAAGGTTTCTCATGGAAAATATTAAGCAATATTGAATGAAGAATTGGTGAAAGAATTGTGTGGGGAACTCTGCTTGGATAGAAGCTTGAAGACCCTATTAGGCCTATCAAGTTGTGTCAGATCTTCTTCATGCAATTGTAGAGCAAGTGTGTGCGTTGGAACCAAGGGTCACTAAAAGGAAGCTTGTGACATCAAGGTGATCAGGTTGTAATCTTCTACTTTAATTTAATATGATACAGAGGTGTGTCCCTTTCCCATAAAATCACTATTATTTTATTGCGTAACTCCTTGATCATATGCATAGGTTGACATTGAATATACTTTGTTATATTCACTTTGGTTGGTTTGTGTTTTCTTGGACTTGATTTCATGAGAGCACTGGAGTGAAGTGGAAATAACAGAGACTTAAGGAAGTGATCTAAAGGTATGTCACTTGTTCCTCTCTACTAGTAGATTCAATGATTACAACTTAGGGAAAGTGTAGTTTCCTGTCTTGTTTTTTTCTAGATCTAGGTGGATCTAGGGAGATCTGTTAGTGTCCACACCTACCGATTTGTTTGATAATAGTGTGTGATGTGTTCTACTTTTAATCCCACTAATAGAAAATTGGGGCTATACTCACCACTTCCTGTTCCATCCCATCCATGGGAAACTATCTCCATGGATTTTGTAGGGCATTTATCAATGTTGAAAATGGGTCATGAATATTTGTATGTTGTAGTGGATAGGTTCAACAATATTTGCATCTTAATGCCATGTAAAAATCATATCATTGTTGAGCAGACTGCTAATCTCTTCTCTCAGTATTTTTGGGTTCAGTTTGGGTTACCCACATCCATTATCTCAGATCGATATACTCGATTCCTTGGGGATTTTTGGAAAAGATTGTGGAGAATGATGGAAAACAAGTTGAAGAGGAGCACTTCTTTCCATCCACAGAATGATGAAAATATAGAGGTTTTTAACTGAACAATGGTACTTTTTCTTCGAGGCTACTGCAACAAGCATCCCAAATTATGAGATGAACATATACCCTCTGTGTAACATGCTTACAATCAAACTTTACATTCCTCCATTCAGTGTTCACCTTTTGAGACATGTTTTGAGTATTTTCCTAAGGTCCCTTTGAACTTGATGTATGGGAGAGATGTCAATTCAAATGAAGAAATAAATGAAGACAGGGCTTGCAAGCTCATTCAAGGGATCCAACAAGTCCATCAAGCAGTCAGGGAACAGTTGGAGAAAATTCAAGAACATTATAAAGCTCGGCATGACAAACACAGGGTTGATCATCAGTTCCAGGTTGGAGACCAGGTATGGCTGCACATCAATAAGGAGAGATTGAAGGGCGAAGGAAAGAAACTCAATCCCATCCATTCTGGACCCTTCACTATTTTGGAGAAAAGTGGTACTAATTCTTTTCATCTAGATCTTCCACCTTATATGGAGATATACTCAGTTATAAATGTGGAAAACTTGATACTTTTTAGCCTCCCATGATCATGGATCAGGGTGAGGAAGTTTCAATACCTTAATTTGATGAGCTTTCTCCTGAGTATTTGGATGAGTTGAAGGAAGATATCATCTTGGGCAAAAATATGAGGAATTCACGTAGGGGTGATGTTGATTATCTCCAAGTGGGCTTAAAGGGAACACATCCAAGTAAGGCAAAGTGGATTGAGAAGGACAAGGTGAGGGAACTCCTCCCTCACTTATCTGTTGATTGATGAAATATTTTGGTGGTCCAAAAATCTCTCAGTGAGAAGGCGTGATCCAAAAAGGATCCAGAGAAGACTAAGGATAACTCAGAATTCACAGAAGCTACACAGGAAAATTAGAATGGCCTCAGTAGACAGAGGAAGGGAAAAAATTCGAAGTCTTCAAAACTAAGTGAAATTGGAATCATCGTGAAGAGAATGTCATAATCTTTCCAATGGTGTAATCGACTCATCAAACGGAGTTACAGATCAAAATATATTCACAGTCAAAGTTTTGGTCAACCTAGCCCAGTCAACAGGGATGAGTCAACATCCATACTACTGACATCAACATCAGTACAAATGATGTTAGCATCCATATAGTGTACGTGGCACACATAGATGACAAAAAGTGTCATGCTGACATCAACATCATGTCAGCATGGTGATGTGGAAGAACTAGAGGCTACCACATGTCACTCATTTTCGAAATTTTCATGTCAACATGTGGACCAATGAGGAATTTCCATGTGGCAGTCGATACAACCACGTGGCAGGTCGTATAAGATGTGCCATACATGTGGCATCTGTACCATACATGGCAGGCAGGCGACGTGATAGGCTGACTTTATAGGTGAATGAAGTGGGCCAATGTTTGGCTACAATGTGGCCGAGTCATGGGATGCAATCTGGCAGTGGGAAAATTCCCAATGAGGGCCTGTAACTGAAATTCCAAAATTAAAAAAGGGTGGCCCACCAAATCTCACAGAGGTCCCACCAAATCTAGTGGTCAACCTCCATTTCAATCCAACTCTGAAAAATCTAAATGGGACTCCAAACTTGGCGATGCTTAACACTATTTATATATATATATATATGTTGTTGTAACTACAAGACAAAAAGGGGTGGCCCATGGGCTCGACCCTGGGACCTCCCCCAACCAAACGTGTTAACATAACATCATCCAACCGTTGAGCCAAATGGCTTCGTTGGATATCCCTCCTACCTTTAAACTTAAATGCTCAGTTCACCAATGGACGAGAGGAGGGCGCTCGACAGTACAACCGGGAACATTTTACGAGTCGAGTACAATGAATTAGTTGCAAGTTGTAGGCACAAAAACTGAGACAAGTTTTCTCATGGGTCTGGGAGTCCCAGAGTCATATTGAGGCATGGAGACAGTCATTTTTGGGTAATTCGATGCCATGAATTCAATGGTCTTGTCTTTTTTTTTATCTAAGAAAATCTTCTACAACTTAATTCCAAAATGAGGTATACTTATGTATTTTTTCAAATTCTTTATTTGAGTTAATAGAAAGGCCTACCCATTTGAGAGAAGGACCCAGAGACGTAGTCCATCAGTGATAGAGTCCGTTATTAATATTTTGTGTTTATATTTAATGCTTATGTCTCTTTATTATCGATCTTTTCCTTCTTTATGGTGCACTTCAATTTATTCTCATTTAATACAATTATTTAATAAGTCACATCGATGAAAATATCTTGGATCACCCCATTAGGTGAAGAAATTTATACTGAATTTGGCCCTGGGTGAGCCACTTGCCTTATTGTAGGAGATGCTCTTCCTTGACAACCCAATAAAGATGGATACTCTGATGGAAAGTACCCTTGACCCATGTGTCCATTGTCTGATTAGTGGATGCTTGTTCCATGCAGTTGGGGTTGCGCTTTGTGGGTGTCATCTATTCTATGATCTCGTAGGTGTCCAATAATGGTGGAAAATATGGTCGAAGGAGGTCCACTTTGAACATGGGGTGCAAGCCAAGAAAGGGTCAAGTGTTGAGCTCAAAAGAATTGCTACCAACAACTTTGGTGATAGTGTAAGGCCCATATTGAAGTGGGCAGAGCTTCCAAAGGGGCCCTGTAAGACGCTCTTTCTGCAAATGTAACTTGACCTTGTCTCCCACCTAAAACTTGTGTGGTACCCTATGTTGATCATGGAATTACTTGTACTTAGCATTGAATTTTTGCAAAATATCATGGACATGTTGGATAAATTGTTGAATCCACTTAATGAATTTGGTGGCTTTGTCGGTCATAGACTGAACATGGGAAGAATTTTTCTGTGTGGTTGCAAGAGGTAGTTCAACATCAATGGGACCCAAGTGTTGGAATCCCAACCCCACTTGAAATGGGATATTGTCGGTGGAGATATGGAGAGCCCTTTTGTAACTATGATGAACATAGAGGAGACTCTCATCCTAGGTACGTGGATTCTTAGAGTTGTACATGTGCAGGATGTGAACAATCATTTGATTGATGACCTTTGTTCAGTCGTCGATTTGGGGGTGGAAATCAGTGGATTTAGTGAGCTTGGTGTCCAACAGTGACCAGAGACTCAACCAAATTGTGTTGAGGAACCTGTTGTCCCGGTCAGAGATGATGATTTTTGGTATCCCAAAGTGAACACACACTCATTCAAAGAAGATCTTGGAAGTATCTTCCGTTGTGATGTTCTTCTTGCAGGCTGTGAGGATGACCATCTTTGAAAACTAGTCAAATACCACAAATACACAATCATTTACTTTCTTGGTGGACAGAAGGCCAGACATGTAATCCATTGAGATGGATTCCCAAGTCTTCTCGGGATTAGGAAGAGGGGTGTATAATCCTTTCTTCTTGATGTTTGGCTTGGAAATGACACATCCAGTGCAAAATCTGATATACTTGTTGATGTCCTGTCAAATTTTTGGATAATAATTTTTTTTTGTAGAACGACCACAATTTTCTCCATGTCAAAATGTCATGCCATCCAATTGTAGTGGGATTCCCAAATCAACTTTGCACGCTCTCTTGCAGGAACACATAAATGGCCCATATGGAATAATAGTTCATCCCAAATATGAAAATTGGTCACATTCACACCCGTACCCAAGAGATGATAGGTGGTGGCAAAGTCTGGATCTTGCTGATAAAGTTGGGGCCACTTAGATGCCTCATGTCCACAGGAATGGAGCATAGTGGTGAGTTCAGTTACGAGAGGTCGATTGAGGCAGTCGATGACATGATTTGTGCTCCCTGTCTTATACTTGATGTTGATATGGAACTGTTGGAGGTAGGTGGACTTCTTATGTTGGGAGTCATTCTGTAACTTCCCATGTGTCTGTATTAACTACAAAGGCTTGTGATCAATGTGGATCATTTTATCCTTTCCCAGATTATAATGTTTCCATTAACGACAAGCTTGTACAATGGAATACATTTCCTTGTCATAGTTGGGGTATTTCCGGACAATATCTGAGAGTTTCTCACTATGGTATGCCATCAGATCACTATGTTGAGTGAGAACTGCACCTACAACATAGTTAGATGCATCAGTATCAATATCAAATGATTGTTGCAGATCAGGAAAGCAAAGTACTAGATTTGAGCACAAGCGATTCTTCAGATCATCAAATGCTCATTGTTGTGCCTTCACCCATGTGAAATTTTCTCTTCCACTTCCCTTGGTCACTTGGTTGAGATCCCATGCAATATGGGAGAATCCCAACAGGAATCATCGATAGAAGTTGGTTAGTCCAAAGAATCTATGAAGCTTGGTGAGTGTGGTCAGGGTTGGCCAGTCATAGATGACTTAGATATTAGTTGGATCGACATGTATCCTATGCTCATCAACAATGTATCCCAATTATTGGACCTTGTTCATGCCAAAGGGGCATTTTTCCAAGTTGGCATATAGCTTGTGCTACCTTAGAGTGCTCAAAACCTGTTGAATATGTTGCATGTGATCCTCCCAAGTTCTGTTGAAGATGAGGATTTCATCCAAATATACCACCACAAAATATTTGTTGAAGGGTCTCAATACATCATCCATAAACCTCATCAAAGTGGTTGGTGTGTTGGTTAATCCAAAGGGCATGAGAAACCATTCGAAGAGACCTTATTTAGATTTGAAATTTGTCTTCCATACATCAGTTGGTTCGATGGGAACCTGGTGGTAGCCAGACTTTAGTTCAATCTTGCTGAAGAAAGTTTCCCATTTGAGTTGGTCAAGAAGGTCATCAATTCTGGGAATTAGGTACCGGTTCTTGGATGTGATTTTGTTTAATTCTCTATAATCAATGTAGGGTTTTCAGGTCCTGTCCTTCTTCTGCACCAGTACAATCATGATTCAGCAAGGGGAGGAGATGGTTTTGATCTTCCCCTTTTGAACAAGATCTTGGATATAACACTTGATTTCGTCATTTTCCATCAGTGAGCAACAATAGACTGCTCCATTAGGAAGAGGTGAACCAAGGGTTAGATCCTTCAGGTCCTGTCCTTCTTCTGCACCAGTACAATCATGATTCCACAAGGGGAGGAGATGGTTTTGATCTTCCCCTTTTGAACAAGATATTGGATATAACACTTGATTTCGTCATTTCCATCAGAGAGCAAGAATAGACTGCTCCATTAGGAAGAGGTGAACCAAGGGTTAGATCAATTGGATGCTTAACTTTCTAGTGCGTCGGTACCCCGGTGGGTAAGAAGAAGATGTCTCTATACTCTTCCATGATCTCGTCCACTTTCTTCTACTGAAAATAAAGGCTCTTTGTAGAGGCCACATGTGTGGTGATGACCTTCTTCTTACTTTGAGAATGGATCACAAAGAATATGAACTTCCTAGTTTGTGAAATGACCTTATTGCATTGCTTAGTAGAGATTAAAGAAATAAAGGTAGGTGGCGCTACTTCTGGTATCTTATAAAATTGTCTACCCAAAGTAATAATAACACTGTGGGGTCTAGACTCATACACATCATGATGCTTCCACAAATATGGTTTTCCTAAAATAACATCACAAAATTCAAGGGGAGAAATATCACACAATACCTCATATTTGAAAGGATTTATGTTGTAAGGTAGATGACATTGTTGGTTGACACAAATATATCTTCCTTGGTGAAGCTATCCGATGGTGTAGGGTTGTGGGTGTGGTGTCATCAATAGGTCCAATCACTTGATGACCTATGTTGATATCAGGTTCTTCTTAATGCCTCTATCGACAATGAAATGAAGTGGATCTGCCTTTACCCACATCTATGAGTGAAAGAGGCATTCCCCTTCCTCTGGTTCTTTTGGTTCAATTGGATGGAATTTTGTGGTAGTGATAGTGGCACTGGGTTCAACACTGATAATTCACTTCCCTCACTCTAGATTTGATTCAGAGTTAGAATCGAAATCTAACTCGGAATCCTTCAGCTTAGCCATAAGTGACTTCTTGGAGCAACATTATTCGGTGTTGTGCCAAGGGATTTTATGTTATTCACACCATTTTCCTGTGTCCTTCTTCGTCTTCTCATAACCCTTATTGTGTTGTGGCTTGGACTGGTTTTTATGAGAGTGGCCATATGTTCTATGTCCCTTGCTGTGTGGGTTGGGGCTTCCTTTTCTCTGCTTCAACTGTGAGGAGTTTGCAGATCCAAACTCTCACCTCTTCTACTTAAAATTTTGCTTGATCTTGATAACATATCTATAAGTTGTACCCAATGAGGAAATGTCCAGAAACTCCATTTATGTTTGAATGTTTATATGAAAAAAATCACGGTATTTTAGCACCATGTCGCTCATATTCTTTGATACCCAATTTGGTGCACAGGGTATGGAAAATATTGGTGAAATATGGTACTTTCTGGTCCCTTTCCTGACGCAAGGTGGTAGATCTGGTGTACTATTTCTCGTAGCTTCCAACATGGTAGTATTGTTCTTTAATGGAATCCCACAAGGAGTCCAATGTAAGGGAGACCACAAATATTTCAAATTAATCTATGGTCCTTTTCTCAGAATAAGTATCCCACCAGTCCTTAACATAGCAGATGACCTTGAGGACTACAAAAGTAATCTTTTCCTTATTGGAAAAATTATGGACTGAAAAATACCCTTTGAGCAGATTCAACCATTTATCTACAACATCTTCATCTATCAGTCCTTAAAATAATGGAATATCAAAATTTACCCTTACCTTGAAGGGGGTTGTATGGTCTCTTGATGAATATGCTTCTCATGTGGGAAGTCACCGAAGGATATGCACAAAGTTGTCCATAAATTCATTCCCTTGTCGTGCAAGGGCTTCCTCGAGCAATGTTTTAAAAGGATCTCGTGCTCCATAATATTTATTTTTATCCCCCATGGGTTTTTGTTGGGCTCGGCATGCCCGATCTTGTAAAGGATCGTTTGGTTCGAGTCCCAACTTCTTGTACCCAGATCTTGTCGGGGACATGCACAAAGAAAAATAAATGGAGAGAAGACCACTTTGATACCAATGATTCGGATTTAGGAGTGGAACAAACAGATTAACAGACTGAATACAAGAAACAAAGATATATGGAGAACAACACAGATATCCATTGAAAAATATCTTCTATTAAATAAATGAAATAGGCTGAAACTGTAAAATTACAGAATTGAAACAACTTGCTTGAATGGTGGTAGCTATCTTTGAGATGATATGTGGCTTCTACATGCATCCATATGAGAATAATGATTACAATGAGGCTTCAAGGGCGATTTTAACATTATCCATGAATTAAAAAACCGTAGACATCCAAAAACCTAATCCTAGGAGGTGAAACGCCAAAATTTATGTGGGCCCCTATGGCTAAGTTGGTACCTCAACTTATCGGGGTCATAACTTTTTCATACGACCTCTGTTTAGGTGGGTGATAGCATGTTGGAAAGTTATTTTCAAGAACTACGCATTACACTGTCAAACTCTAACTTTGTCTACAATTTGACTGTGACAAGCCAAAAAAACACAGTTTAGGGCACCAAAATGGCCCTGGAAGTACAAAAAAATGTGTTGACATGAAAACATACAAAATAAGCCAATTGGATTAGGTGGGAGGCCACCAGTATGCACCTGGAAGATGTTTATGGCTTGTGACATCCCCAAAAGTGTAAAACCCAAAATTACAAAGAAGCACAAAACAACGTGTTGAACTAAAAACTATCCTGAGGAGGCAGTTGGAATAGGTGGGTGGCCACCAATATCCACCTAGATCATCGGTCCCATGACCAATATTGTCAAAGGAGTGAAACAATAACCTTAGGAACTAAACAAAAATTCTTAGGTTGAATCAGCGTGAATGTTTCCTCAAACCACCACATGACATCACTATAGGATATATTTGTCCTACTAGAGAGATATAAACATAATGAGTCTAGGTCTTGAGCACTAGGAATGGTTCTCAAGGTTTCAAAAACATCAATGAAGGAAAACAAGGACCTTATTCCCTGAACAAAGCTTCATATAATCAAGGACCATGAAAAACAACATGGAACCACACCTCTCTAGGGGTATTTTGAATTTGAGTTGGATATGGATTCGATTAGAAGGTTTTTCACACCATGGAGTAGTCGTGGGGACCTAACCATCATCAAAGAAAGAAAACAAGTGCTTTAGTATATTTTTGCAGCTTCTCAAGGATCTTTTTGTAGGTGGTATTTTGTCTCCAAGTGGGATATTAACACCATGAGTAGATTTATGCACTAGAAATGGGTGTTGAGGCCTAAACAAGGCCAAGAGTGAAAAATTGTCCTTAAGCCTTAATTGAACCTTCTCAAACTCAAGCACCATGAGAAAAACTAATGTCATGGGAGGACAACAAGGTCCTTATGCCATAAATTAGTCTTATCAAGCTCAATCACCATGAAATACCCCTGCAACCCATAAAACATGCCATCATTTAGATATCTTTCAACTATGAGTGGTTTACCAAGGGACATTATCATGTTTTTAGTAATACTAATTGGTCTTTGGGTTTTAATAATGGTCAAGGAAGGATACCAAGGGATTTAGGAATTTAACAAAGATTCTTTGGCTAAAGCATCATGAAAGCTCTATTATGATGCCACATAGAAGTTTTATATGGGATATTTGGCCTCTAACCAGGATATGGCCTTCATTAATTTGTTTTGGGTAATAGTGATGGGTTTAGGCCCTTGGACCAGCGAAATAAAATAAAATAAGGGCCTTATGCAATAAATGAATCGTATAGGCCTAAAGAACTATGAACAAGGACTCAACCTTGACACAAGCCCCTTAGATAGGTTCTCTCACCTATGAGTGGTACCCTTAGTGTAATTACATGATTTTTCACAAAGGGAATGGGTCTAGGGGCCTTGGCTAAGGATGAGAGAGGAAAATAGGTCCTTTTCCCTTAAAACAAGGTTTTAGTGGTGATATTTTTCTTTTGAAACATGCTAAGGTGAGGGATTTTGATATGGTTATTATTCTACACAAAAAATGCACATGCAAATTTAAAACATGTGTACTCTTAAAAGGTGCAATCACTTTTAAAACACACGCATGCTTTTATAATATGTGGGCACATTCTTGTGAAATAATAATAAAAAACTAGATGAGATTGTCTTTTTTCTTCTACAGTGTTGGATGAGATGGATGCTTTGGTTTTCACTTCAAAGTGAGAACTTGGTGGTTCATGATAGATAAACAAACACATGCTAGGTTTTCCCACTTCCTATTATAATATTTGTTTTCAATGAGGTTTTAAAATATGGCCCACATATTCATCACAGAGGAAACAATGCACACTTATAAATCTCTATATGTAGATTCCATATATTTTTTTTCAAAGAAAATACGGTGTTTTATATTTTTAATTCATTTTAATTTTTATATATTTCATATGATCTGTACACTTCCATGGATATTCCACTGGAACAATTCATCATAATAGATCTGATAAGTAAAACTGAAATCTACACTACGAAGGTTAAATTCCTTTAGATTCCAGAATATTTAGTTATGGATTTTATTTTTACGCATGAAATAGATAAAACACACACCATCCACAAAATAAAAATACATGTTTTCTCTGGGAAACCCTTATGAGAGAAAACTCAGCTAGAAGGTGAGGTTTCTCTACTTTATTTTTTTGATATTGAAATAATGCAAGTAAAAAGGAGAAGGCACTCTCTATGGAGTTATCTAAGACATGTGGCTTGTTAGGATACTACAAAACATTAACCCGCCTATGTTATTCTCTCTAATTTCCCACTCCCATTTGTTCTTCTCTATTATGGAAAAAAATACAATAACATAGAATGGAACCCCTTCTCCTCTTAGTGACCCGATACTTAACATAGTCCGATAGCGATCTAGGGGTAGGATTTTGACTTCCTCAACCACCAACTGTGATAGGGTTTTGAAACTTCTAGAATCTTCTTGAAATCACATATGTGGCCAGCCCCATATTCGTGACTAATGGGGGATGACGTGACATCCTCTTGTACCATGGTGGTCAATATGGTAGGTCAACGTATTGGAGGCATAAATTTTGCATACGAGCTATGATTAACATGCCTTTTGCACTTTTTGAAATTTCTCGATGTGTAAAATAGTGTCACAAGGTCTAAGCTATGTAGGGAAAGTTTTAATCCCCAAAAATATTATTTTATGCCTCAAAATGGCCCCATAAAGTTCCAGATCCCAATTTTCCAAACTAGGACCTACCACTAAAATGGCCCTTCAATCTGATTCCTCCAAATTTTTCCACTCTAAAATTATAGAGATAGATGAAGAATAACATAACTGTAGAAATTTAACTAGACAATCAATTAGTCAAAAACATATTTCAACCTCCAATAACTTAAACAATAATGTGGTAAACTTAACAACATTCTACTATACTTTATGAGAATAAATAAATTGATAACAAAATTGAAAATTATAGTAGCATAAATAACAATGAACAATAAAAAAAATATTATCATATTTGACACTAGATTTCTAGGCAATGCCCCTTGGAAAACCCTGAAGGTAAAACCAACCAAGGAGAGATTCATCTTATTGAGCTAGCAAGATAAATTTTGATTTTAAAATAGCAACATTTTCATCATTAAATAAACAATACTTATCTCATAAACTATGCTAACAATCCACCTAAACAACTGTGTCAAATACCATCAGAAACTAAACCTGATTTTTGTCTCAAAATCTAAGCCCAAATTTTTGTTGTACGACTGTATTGTATGGTCTTTTATGGTAGTAGTAAAACATCGAAAACTATGCACAATAGTTGCAATTTTCTATACGGATTTTGGTATGCTAGAAGCCTTACAAATCTTTCCAAACTTCTTATGTATGGTTGCCTTGATTTTAGTGCCTAAAACTAGTTGTACGAACCAACAAATATGTATTGTATGACCCTCTAATGTTTTATGGACCTGTATTAAATTTTGAGTATTCTCCTTGGGATGCATGTTAATCCTCTCCTTGGGATGCACACCAATCCTCCTTTCTTCTCCTCTTTTCCTCTGAGCTCAATCTCTCTTGGAAATCACACCTCTTCACATTCCTCCCAACCTCTCCTTGAAAAGTGTGCCCCATCTCCCTCAAATGTTTCCTTTATTCACTCAGTAATGAGTAACTTCCCTAACCCTAGATCTCGAAAGAGATAGATGGTCAAGATTAGATATTTCCCTCTTGAGATCAACAATTGTGACTTAATATTCCGTTGAGTTCACTTAAATCACTTAAGTGACCCACAATTTATAAAGTCACTTTTACCCATTAAATATTAAAAGACCCAACATGAATTTATAAAATTACTCTATACACTCACTTAAGAAAGACATTTTCTCGTCAATTCTACATGCTGGGTATCGTCGATGTAGAAGTACCTATGAGATAAAAAACATAACACTCCCTCTTAGTGAGGGAGGTACTTCTGGAACCTCCACCAAAATCTGCCTCCAACCCCATCATCGTATTCGATGTTGTAGCTAATCTCTCTGAACTAGAAACATCTGCTCCCTCTAAACTGGAAGCCACTGCTACTACCTACACTAAACTATAATTTGGAGACCTGTCTATCAAAATCATGCTCTCAGAAGTCTCCTCACTCCTCTGAGCATCCAACTGTATCATCTCATACCAGCTGAGTCCTCTGAGAGTACTATAAGAGGCTTGAGTTCCAAGTATCAACTCACTCTTTCGATCAACCTGCTCACTATCGAACATTGAAATAGATTATGAATCTAAGAATCCATTGGATCCAACTACAAGTTGTCCCAACAACCTGTATAACATCTCATGCTAGTCACCAAGCAATATTTTTGAGTCAAGAGTATCTCCCTATGGATATAGAAACAATAATCCATGAAAGAACATAACTCCACATCCATCAACCTCAAAATCCTACACCGAGAGTAAATTTATTAACAACTCTAGAACAAATAACACCTTGGAAAACGCCAGAAGACCTCCTAACTCTAGCTGGAATCTCATGCATCCAACCCCTCTCACTGCAAGTTTGGTGCTATCCCCAAAACCAACATAGTAGTCTAAGTCTATTTTTGAGAAACTGAGGAACATGGAAATCATTCCCATCATATGCCGAGATGCACCATTGTCCACAAACCACACTCCAATTTCCTAAAACTTTACACCACTTCTTGAAAGGAAAATCATCAAAGAAAATTTCCTCTCGAATTTTTCCATGAACTCAAGAACCTTAGTTGATGTTGATACTGTTGGGGCTCAGAAATGTCATATTTTCATCCATTTTTCCCTTCATCATTCTTCACATTTCATCACCCCATTAGCCTTTCATGATATCATTTCCATAAATATACTTGGGTTTCACCTTATTGTTCTCCACTTTATTCATTTTAGTATTAAAAGGGAAATTGTGATTAAATGTTAGAAAATTGACATGTTTTCATATATATCTCAAATATGTGTGAGCTTTGTAATGTGTAGGAATATGTGAAGGATTAATTCAAAGGACTTCTCGAATACTTCCTCCACCATTTCAATATTTGAGGAGATAATTCAAGCCCATTCCAAGGAGAAGATCATGGAGATTTGGTTGGAATATCTTATCTAAGATATATGAGAGATATGTGAGGATTTAAAGGGATTATATTTTGTAATAATGAGAAATAGGTTGAGAGAAAAGTGGATTTGTAATAATGAGATGGTTATCTTATCTTCAAGGCTCTCATGCATAAAAGGGAGTTCTCTCTCTTCATGAGAATTCAATTAGGAGCAATTATAATTCAATCAGTTATAAGTAGAGAATTAGAGTAGTCATTAATGGTAGTCATTAGGATTTGAAAGAGAAAGGGATTCTTAGCTTTGATTCATGGTTTTGGTTTTCACGATTTTATTATTTTGTTATGAAGATTGATTTGGTTATTGTAATAGAAGATTGCTTCATTGGCGTGAGTTCACATATGTTTTTGTGTTATTCAACTCTTCACATGTTGTGCTTGTTTTTCCTTCATGTAGTTTTCCATTTCTAGATTGCTTCCATTTACGCAATTTCTCAGTCCTTGATTAATTTCATTTACGCAACTAGATTAATTCAATTCCAAGTCGTGTGTTAGATTAATGATTCTATTTCAGTTGTGTGTTAGATTAATGATTCAATTTCAGTTTTATCTTAAACATTAGATTAGATTAGTCTCACTTAAATCTTGCATATACTTTGTGTGTGCTTCGTCAGTTTACGAACCCCGAGTTGACAAATTAGATAGTTGGGTAAATACTCCAATGCAATTAATTCAACATTAGTTCAGCCCAATGTAACGAATGTTGCTGCTTTTGTTCCGATTGTTGTTCCTTTTGTAGGTCTTGTTGTTCCTTTGAATAGAACAACTGTCATTCCCTTTACGATTGTTTTTCCTTTATAGGTGTTGCATCTATGGAGGATGGGTATTGAAAACGGAAGGTAAGAACCTACGTAGGCGATAAGTAAAATGCTTGTGCCAACGCCTACCTTTGGTTGATGCATAGAGGCTGTTTTTAGGACATCTTTAGAGCCCAACATTTTGGCAACATTTCTGGGGAAGCACGATGGATTGGAGTTTAGATTTCTTTTTCATGCAACTGTGATTAGACATGCTCCTAAATCTGAGGTGACATATGGGTAAGGACATGTAGCATAGTGTAAATTTCAATTCCTGCAAGTGTGGCAGTTTAGATTTCTTTTTCAYGCAAGTGTGATTAGACATGCTYCTAACTCTGAGGTGACATATGGGCAAGGACATGTAGGGTAGTGTAAATTTCAATTCCTGCAAGTGTGGTAGTTTAAATTTCTTTTTCATGCAAGTGTGATTAGACATGCTCCTAACTCTGAGGTGAATATGGGTAAGGACATGTAGGGTAGTGTAAATTTTAATTCCTGCAAGTTAGTGTAAATTTCAATTTTGCAAGCGTGATCTACATGTGTTGGTTCTAAGGGTCATAGAGCTGCTTCAGTGTAGATTCCTCACTGTCCCCACCAACTATCAGGAACGTTTTAATTTTTGCAACGGTGAAGAGTAATTATTTTCCATTTTAGTAAGAGTGTTTTTATTCAAGTTTTTTTTCATTTCGGTTTTGGGTGCTATAAGAATCCTTTTTTTTAACATGGTTTAACAATGATTTTAAGCTTGGAACAACTCACTTAGGTCCTAGCAAAATTCAAGATCTCCTCTTCTCTGGAAGAGGAGATCTTGACAGTAGCTAAAAGCTTAATTACTCCTCCAGAGGCGAATGAAGAATCAACATACGAAGAATCCTACATATTTAATAAAGAACAATTAGGTGAGAAGGTGGTCAAGGAGGACAACAAGAAGCTGTAGTATGATCTAAGTAAGACAAATTATGCCTACAAAAGCCTGATCGAACATTGGTTTCAAGATAGTACTAGGTTAGTTCCACTTAGTTTTCCTTTTTATTTTGCTAATTTAAAACTTCAGCAACTAATTTCTCACGCCCATACATATTCTCGAGTATCAATTGCTAAATTGAAAGATAACATTTTTTTTATTACTATTGGGTGCATGGCTACATTGGCTGTTTGATTATATGTAACAACTCTCTCATTTCTAATCAGCATAGAGTAGGTAGGATTTTTCAGTTTTTCTTTTAGCTTTCAATAAGTATATGCTTCATGCGACCGCGAGGATTAGAAAGTAGGATGACTAAATTGATTTTAGGAAGAATTTTAATTGTTGATGGTGAAAAAATTGCCTAATATATTTTTCGTCTACAATTTTCAATAAGTTTGTTCCATTTGCTCACAATTTTTTTTAATAAGTTTTGCATTGAATTTTTTAAGTTCTTTATTTTCTGAAAACATAAAAAGAATAAAATATAATAAACTTGTGCCTCTATCCTTCGATCTGCAAACAAAACAATAAAACAAAAATTATAAAGAATAAAACACAAATTATAAAGAAAAAATGCAGAAATTAAACTGAAGATATCTCACAAACTGGGATCTGGGTTCTTGTGATTTTTGGACTGGAAGTGCATGATTTTATGATAAAAAAACCTAGTAAATTTCAGCCCAATATAGTACATGAGTTTAGATAAAATCAAGATAGTTACCTTCATCCATTTTTCATTTTTCTCGAAAACCGTGATGTGGTATTGCTGATTTTCGGCGTGTAGAAGCATTCAAAACATAGGAACATGCTTGCAAACTTTCAGCTCAATCCAGTTCTCTGTTGGTGATAAAATCACATTTGACTCCCTGCAAATACACCCCTATAGAAACCTGTAAACAAAACAATATATCATAAATTCTAAATGCAGAGAACAAAGGCAGGTCTAAGGTTCTATTTTTCTGACTAGCATGTCCTCATTAGGGAATCAAAGATGAAGACAGTCAATCAATAACTCAGTTTCAGCTAGCCTTCACTAGCACGAGACTCTAATTTATTTGATCATAATGAAAAATTTTATTTGTGCATGAACGTCTGCTTGTATATTACTCGTGCGCTATAATTAAAATGAAGAGAACAATGTTGAAGGAGATATGCAGCATTCACCCGACTGAATGAACCCACACCTGGAGTTGGAGTTGTTGCTTAAACTCGGTCGAATACAATTGCACGCAATTGGTACACAGATCGAATGAAAAATTTGGGCGAGATGAAGGTGCACGCTCCAACAACCTTGCTGGAATAACTGATTAAAAGAAATGAGAAGGTAAATTCATGTTGAGAAGTATTGACCAGGTAAACAGATCCGTTTTTTTCTCAGCATATCCCCTGAAATCCGTTTTAGATTCATATTCAACCAAACATAATTTTTTTTGCCGGAGGTTTCCAGACTAAATCCCATTTTTGTTGATTTTGTATTAATTGGATTTGCAGCGTATTCTTGCCAATCTATATTTAATCAGATGTGATCCTTTATATATTTGGTTATTAAATTTTAGCGGCCAATGTTTATACATCTGGATTTTGAAGAAGAGATAATTATAATTGGTTCCAACTTTGATTGGTGTTTATCTGGCCATTTTGTTCTGTAATAATTGTTGGCAATCAATGAAGATTTGGTATTATCTCCAGACTATCAGCCTCCGTTTCAGGTTGCTGCACGGCTAAAAAAAAAAAAAAAACTACAAAATGCAGATTTTTGGGATTTTTCTCTAAATTTGTCAAAATTCGTTTCTTTTTTGTTCATAAACCACACGAACTATTTCAATTTCTTTTTTATTTATTTTGAGAATAATACAACACTTTATTTTAGTGTTTTGTTTTGTTTTAATATAAAAAAAAAAAAAAAAACCTTAAAAATTAGAAAACCATGAAAATTGCAAATGGACCTTTCAATAAATTCCTGAAACACAATACAAACACATGATTTTAAGCTTAAACACTTTTTTTTTGTTAAGTCACTTTGGCAGTAATCAACATAAAACAAGTGTGCGTGCAACAATTACGACAATAAGTATAAAAACTTAGCTTATTTTTTTTACTTTGCCGCATTCATACTTAATATCTCATTTTTTGTTTATGATGATCTCACAAGTTTAATTGCAGAATTAGTACTAAGATTGATTGCAGGAATGAAGACGCTCACATTCCATGCCATAATGATTTTCAAGAATTACAAAAATCTTTCAGGGAAACACACTTTGTTAACTGCTTGAAAGAGTTGTTACTCATCACAAACATCATGACGTTTGTTGTTACACATAAACCTTTCATGAAACCATTTGCGTCATGAATGTTTTCCCCCGTTTTCCTTCAAAGCAGTTTGGTCATCCCTGTGTTGAAGCCCATCTTCCATTGAATTATATTTCATGAATTCACACATGCCTATCTTTCTGAGTCACATACATCTCTTTAGTTTTTTTTCAGTTTTCCTTGTCCATAAAACTATCCATCTCCCTTTCCATGATGACATTGCCTTGCCATAAAGACTATTATTACTGCAATCTTTTCATTTATAGTCCTACCACTCTTTTTATCCAAACTCATGTTGACTGATGTGGGATTCCTTAAGGCCCACCTTTCAACAAGTCTTGCCCCATCAACCTCAACACCTTATCTAGGATATAGACTGGAGTCCATTTTGAGTACCTGGAGGCTTGCATGCCTTAATGGCATGTTCTCTCGCTGACAATCATGGGAATACATCAATGTCCCTTGATCGTCAGATCTTCCAAGTGGCTCAACATCAACTCATTCATCCGCACTTTGCAATATGTACTTGGTTACCTTGGCACTCATTGACATCAATGGTGAGTTGCCTCGCATTGGTTAACGACATTCATCAATGGTCG
>JZKD02S1705492.1:345022-361556 GCA_000966675.3 Picea glauca
TCAAGCCCATTCCAAGGAGAAGATCATGGAGATTTGGTTGGAATATATTATCTAAGATATATGAGAGATATGTGTGAGGATTTAAAGGGATTATATTTTGTAATAATGGAAAATAAGTTGAGAGAAAAGTGGATCTGTAATAATGAGATGGTTATATTATCTTCAAGGCTCTCATGTATAAAAGAGAGTGCTCTCTCTTCATGAGAATTCAATTAGGAGCAATTAGAATTCAATCTGTTGTAAGTAGAGAATTAGAGTAGTCATTAATGGTAGTCATTAGGATTCGAAAGAGAAAGGGATTCTTAACTCTGATTCATGGTTTTGGTTTTCATGCTTTTATTATTTTGTTATGAATATTGATTCATTGGTGTGAGATCACATATGTTGTGCTTGTTTTTCCTTCATGTAGTTCTCCATTTCTAGATTACTTCCATTTACGTAATTTCTCATTCCTAGATTAATTTCATTTACACAACTAGATTAATTCAATTCCAAGTCGTGTGTTAGATTAATGATTCTATTTCAGTCGTGCGTTAGATTAATGATTCAATTTAATTTGTAGCTTAAACATTAGATTATATTAGTCCCTCTTCAATATTGCATATACTTTGCACGTGCTTTGTCAGTTTACAAACCCCGGGTTGACAAATTAGATAGTTAGGGAAATACTACAATGCAATTAATTCAACATTAGTTCGGCCCAATGTAACGATTGTTGTTCCTTTTGTTCTGATTGTTGTTCCTTTTGCAGGTCATTTTTTTCCTTTGAATAGAACAATTGTCGTTCCCTTTACGATTACTTTTCCTTTACAGGTGTTGCATCTCTGGAGGCTGGGTATTGAAAATAGAAGGTAAGAACCTACGTAGGCGACAAGTAAAACGCTTGTGCCAGCGCCTACCTTTGGTTGATGCATAGAGGTTATTTTTAGGACATATTTATAGCCCAACAGATACCTATGGATATTCCATCTTCTTCTTCTTGTTCGAACATTGAGTAGCATAATGACCAGCCTTGTGACATGAAAATTATTTCATTTGCTCATGTCCTTCTTCCTATCTTTTCTCTTTCCCATAAGAATAACATTTTTCTCATATACACCACCCTTTTCCTTCTCTTGATCTCTACTCCAAGAACCCTCATGGATATCCTCCTAAGTAAATTCATCCCATATTCTACTCCAATGTGGGAGCTTCTCTTTCCCCACTACACACTTCACGAAAACAACCCACTCTTAGGCAAAGCCCTTCAGGGTAACGTGCACCAACTCTAAGTCTGGAATAATATCCCCTATAGCTGCCAACTTATCCTTCACCTGTATAAGTCGGGTGATATAGGAGGACACACTCTCTCCCTTCACCATCATAGTACTATGGAGATTTCCCCTTAGCGACATCTTCCTATTCTCATTCTTGTTCTCGTACAATTTTGTTAGTGCATCCCACATATCCTTGGTTGTCTACTTCTCATTGAAATGTGGAATCAGGTGGTATCTAACTCCATCCAAGATTATCCTTTGAGACCTTGATTCCTTCAACTCATGGAGGTCTAGGGAAATAGGATCTAATGAAGGCACTATCACTGTGGTACTTATAAACACCCACATCTTGTTCTCCCTGAGAACAACTGCAATCCTCACCTTCCACTGTAGGTAGTTGGAGATCCTCTCCAACCTATCATCATATCTGAGACTCGAATTCATCCTTTTCCAGCTAACAAATCCCTTTCTTTCCCTTATTATTCCAAGAAAAAAACCCTACAAATCATTGTTATCCAAGTGCCAAACTCTATCCATTGAACCTCAGATCCCAAGCTTTGATAACATTTAGAAATTTAACTAGACAATCACTTAGTCAAACTCAAATTTCAACCTCCAATAAATTCAACAGTAATGCAGTAAAATTAACATCATTTTGTTTTACTTTATGAGAAGAAATACATTGACTAAGAAAACTGAAAATTATAGCAGTAGAAATAACAATGAATAGCAGAAAAACTATCATCATATTTGACACTAGATTTTCGGGAAATCCCCTAGAGATACCCTAAAGAGAAAAATGGCCAAGGAGAGATTCTTATTATTGAGATAGCAGGAAAACTTCCGAGTTTAAAAAAAAAACATTTCTAGCATTAAATACACAACACTTATCTTATAAATTGTGCTAACAATCCACCTTGAAAACTGTGTCAAAGACCTTAAAAAACTGAACCTAATTTCTATGTCAAAATATGTATCCATATTTCTATTGTACGATTGTACTGTATGTTATTTTCTGGAATCATTAAAACCTTGAAAACTGTTCACAAAAACTATACTTTTTAGTATGTATTTATGTTTTTTAGAAGGATTAGTCTTCTTCGAAAATGATGATTCACCTAAAATCATTAGAAAATGCACAGTCAAAATTGGGAACAAGAATACAAAGGAAACAAATGTTCTACTATTAGAAGATATGAAACATAATATTCTAAGTGTGAGTCAAATGTGTGACCAAGGTCATAAAGTTACTTTTGATTCACAAAAGTGGGAGATAAGAAAAGAAGGTTCAGGAAAATTGATTGCTACAACTGCAAGAACTTCAAGCAACATATATGTGTTAAGTGAAATTGGAAATGAAAAGTATTGCCTAGGAAAGGAAGATGAAATTTGGTTATGGAATAAAAGAATGGGTCACATGCATTTTGATAACCTTGTCAAAGTAAGAAAAAGAGAAGTAGTCAGAGAAATGCCCCAGATCATGAAACCAACCAACACTTTATGCAAGCATTGTAGACAAGGAAAGAAAACAAAGACCAGGTTCAAATCAAAGGAATATTCAATGACAATACCACTGGAAACTGTGCATAATGATCTTGTTGGACCAACTACAACTAAGGTTTTAAAAGGTGAGAAATACTTTATGTTATTAGTTGATGATTATACAAGAATTACTGCAATTTTCTTTCTCAAGAATAAGCTAGAATCTTTTGAAAACTTCAAGATCTACAAGAAAATGGTTGAAAATGAAATGGATTCAAAAATCAAATTCTTGAGATCTTATAATGGAGGATATTTCACTTCAAAGGAATTTATGGACTACTGCAGCAGTCATGGAATAAAAAGACAATTCTTCATTGCTTTGACACCTCAACATAATGGAGTTGTTGAAAGAAAGAACAAGACAGTACCAGAAATGGCTTGAACAATGTTAATGGATTCCAAATTTACAGATATTTTTTGGACACAGGTAGTGCATACAACAGTTCACATTCAAAACAGATTAATTCTCAGAAACAACACTAAGAAAACTCCTTACGAGCTATGGAAAGGAAGACCAGAAAATGTGAAGCACTTCAAAGTTTTTGGAAGAAAATGCTACATCAAAAGAGAATATGGAAGAATGGGAAAGTTTGACTCTCGTGTGGAAAAATGAGTACTTGTTGGTTACTCAAGTACAAGGAAAAAATACAAGTGTTACAACCAAATATTGAACAAAGTTGTGGAAATCAACGTAACAATTGGTGAAACAAGTAGAAAATAATTAAAGGAAGAAGAAAATGAATCAATGGAATAGCTTTATGAAAACAAAACAGAAGATGAAAAAGAAGGGGAAGATGAAGAGGATCTGAAAAAAGAATAAGAGCAAGTTCAACAAGTGCCTCCAAAGACATCTAGCAGACGAGTACAAAAGAATCATCCTTCAGATCATATTATCATAAACAAAGATGTAGGAGTTGAGACTAGAAGAAGAATGTGTTCACCATAACAAACACACCTAGCACTCACATATACGATTGAACCAACTTGTTTTGAAGAGGCCAACAAGGATGAATGTTGGAATAAGGCCATGGATAAAGAATTGGCTTGAATAGAGAAAAATGACACTTGGGAATTGGTTCCAAGACCAAAGGATAAGAATGTGATCAGCACAAAGTGGGTATACATGAATAAATTGAATGAATATGGACAGGTTACAAGGAACAATGATAGATTGGTATGTAAGGGATATGTGCAGGTTGAAGGAATCGACTTTGAAGAGAAATTTTCCCTAGTTTCCAGAATGGAAGCAATCCGATTGATTTTAGCTTATGAATGCTCCAAAAATATTAAAGTATATCATATGGAGATAAAATCATATTTTATGAATGGGGAACTTGAATACTAAGTCTACATTGAACAACTAGAAGGATTTCAGTTGTCAAAGAATGAAGACTATGTGTGTAAATTAAATTAGGTCTTGTATGGTATAAAACAGGCTCCTAGACCATGGTACTCTAGACTAGATAAATATCTACAACAGAAAAATATCTACGGTAGGCAGAGTTCAGAAAAGGAAGTGCAGAAAAGAATCTCTACATCAAGGTAATTCAAGATAGTATTGTATTAATTGAAGTTTATGTTGATGATATTATTTTTGGTAGTGATGATGACAGGTTAAGCCATAAATTTTGAAAGGATATGCAGAATGAATTTGAAATGTCATTACTTGGAGAACTATCCTTCTTTTTAGGAATTCATATACTTCAAAGAAACCAAAGAATTTTTATTTCTCAAACCAACTATATCTGAGAAATGCTAAAGAAGTTCGGAATGGAAGATTGCAAACTAGTTATCACTCCCATGCAAACCAGTTGCAAATTGAGCAAAGATGATGATTCAAAGTCTATAGATAAGAGGTAATACAGGTCAATGATTGGTAGCCTACTATATGTGATAGCATCCAGACCAGTTGTAATGCAGGCAGTTGGACAAGTGGCATGATTTCATGCAGCACCAAAGGAATCACATGTATTAGCAATGAAGAGGATTTTTAGATATCTCAAAGGAACAAAAGATTTTGGATTATGGTATCCAAAAGGAAATGATCTATCACTTATTACCTACACAGATGCAGATTGGGTAAGTTTTATTGATGACCGACAAAGCACCAGTGGAGCAATGTTCAACTTGGTTGAGTGTTTAGTATCATGTCTAACCAAGAAATAATCATCATCTCTATCTACAGATGAGGAAGATTGTATTACAGCAACATCATGTTGTACACAGGTTCTTTGGATGAAACAAAATCTAGTAGATATACAGGTTGAGTATGATGAGCCCATTCCAATATATTGTGATAATACAAGCGCCATCAGTATCTCGAAGAACCTGGTGATGCACTCCAAGACGAAGCACATTCCAATCAAGTATCACTTTCTACGGCAACAAGTTTTAGAAAAGAACATCAAAGTTGTATGTGGGCACAAAAGAACAAGTGGAAAAAATATTTACAAAACCACTTCCACAGGAATCCTTTGAGTATCTTCACTAGAGACTCAGAGTTATTTCTACTCCAAAATGAATTCTTTTGAATGCTTATCTTATATGTCTTATATGTACATGAAGAAGAACCATAAAGAGGACAATTCAGTTAGGGGGAGAAACCCTGGATGGAAAGATACATTTTCCATTGATGACAAAGGGGGAGAGATTTATCATATGCAAAGGAAAGAGGCATGATTCCAGGGGAGAAATGGTCACAGAGATGTATAGGAAAAAGGCATGATTCCAGGGGATAAATGGTCACAGAGATGTATAGGACAGAGGCATGATTCCAGGGGGAGCATGAGTAATATGAATTTAGTATTGCATGAAATTATCTTAGTATTGCATCGGAGTGTTTCCATCAATGAGAAAAGGGGAGATTCTTGGTTAAGGTTGGTTGTCATTGATGTCAACCCTTGAATAAAGTCGGGTAGAAAATTCCGGTAGCACAAAGGTTTGGGTAATGGAACCAAGTTTGTTTGATGTAAAGATGACTCATTATTTTCTTTCCATAATTTATAAGAAGTACAAATGGATGAACTCCAAAGTGGTCCCTTTATGGTGAAATCCATCACAGGAAGATGCTTTGTGGATTGAGTTATCCTAGAATTATGGTTAGAGAACCCATGCTTAATTGTGGAATAATGAGATGAAGGTTAGTGAATTTGTAAATGAAAATATCCTAGATGTATAGTTCTTTTCCTTCCTTTTTTGTTGGTATGTGGAACTTCACATAACTTCTCACAGTTAAAGAGTTATGGCCATGTGAAGTTGGAGGACCCTCATGAGTTATCTAGAAGCCCCAAAAAGTCAAAGTGTTTGCAAAATAAATTATTAAATAATAAAGTTAATGGAGAACTCCCTAAAATAAGAAAAGTGGGATGATACATGAAAGTATAAATAAGAGGAAAGGATCTCTTATTTAATCACACTTGAACACATTGAATATCTTATTATGTGTGAGGATTATTGCAAGTACTCATTGATACATCTTAAGTTGTGAAAGTCCGAGGTAGAACGAAGGGTTGACAGTGAAATTATCGGAATTACAGTGAAAACTAAAAACCCTATTTTTTGAGGCATATGTGGGCTAAAATTGTATTAGGGTCCATACAATATGTGGGATGACATTGTATTAGGGTGCGTACGTATGTGAGCTGGTAGTGTATTAGGGTGCGCACATGTTGGTAAAGTTATGGAAACTTGAGAAGATGAAGAAGCAGAGGTTCTAGATTCTGAGATCAAGCTCCCAAGAAGGTCTACAGTGCTCAAATACATCAGATCTATCCATTGTTTTAAAAGGTATGTCTTATTTCTATGAATAGTTTGATTTTGATGTATGCATGAGAAATGGTTATGGAGATTTGAGAATTCTCCCTAGAGAGACTAGTGGATTCAAGGGATCTTATCTATAAGTCAGATATACATAAATACATTGTTGGTATATTTATCATTGATACTTCTTGTTGAGGCACATCTTGTATTTCTTGGCATATGGCTAAGGATTTTTGTGGTATATAGTTGAGAGATTGTATTGGTTGATGTATTGAGAGGATGAATATCATAAAGGGTTTGAATTCTAGATAATGTAAGGGCTATTATACTTATTCATGATTACACACACATATGGCACATGACTAGAGAGAGATATGTATGAGGATGCATGCACATGGTATAGATTCAGTATGGATATAGTGACATGTTACATATCTATGTGAAAGAAGTTACAAAGGGTCATAATTTTTCAAGAGAAAGGAAACCCTAATTTTTAGAAAGCATACGCAGGCTGCATAAAAGTTTGGTCATATACATACACGGGTTGCATAATAGATAGGGCACATACATACGCATGTTGAAGAAATATAGTTCGCATACCTGTTGTTTTTTGTTGATACATGTTCATTTCAGGTACAGATTGATTATAGGGAAGTTGTACAGGTTGGATACAGGTCAGTGGTATAGGTTGATACATTTTTATACTGGCATATCTCATAGTGATAGTGTGACCGTGGTTTCATCATTATACCTCTACGTCATGGAGGTTGGATGGGGAAAGGATAGGTGGTTGTATCCACCTTCCGGTTGTAGCCGGAAAACATCGGGGGTTGTAGCCTCCTTCTGGTTGTAGTAAGAGAATTGGGGAGTTGAAGCTTCCCTCAGGTTGTATCCTGAGAAACTAGGGGTTTTGAGCCTCCTTCCAATTATAGTTAGAAAACAAAGGAATTTGGTGCTTCCAATGATTGTAATTCTTCAAGACATATAAGAAAAAACATTTTGTGGTTTTCTCTGACTTTGGGTTTCCACGTAAAACACTGGTGTATTGTGTATGTGTATGAGTGTTCATTTGTTCATTTCTTATTTAATTTGCATTTATTGGATGATAATGCTACATTGATATAAATACTTGGATTATATGGTTAAAAAGGATTATAATTGCTCGATTACTGATTCAGCCCCCCTCTTAGTAATCCAACATATGCTAGGTGGACTAGCAAGTTAAACTTGTTGTCCCTAATTGCATGAATAATAAGTGATATATATCATCATATAAAATATAATAATGGATTCAAAATAAGTGCTAAAAGTCTAATTGAATAAGCATGAGCAATCTAGTAAAGACTAGTTCAACTCAACAATGATAGAGCAAGACTTTAGCACAACAACAACGCTATCACAAAAAGATAATTGAAATGATATTTATCAGCCTTATGGATGTAAAAAATAAATCTTTATAACATAAATTTAAG
This sequence comes from Picea glauca, assembly GCA_000966675.3. Taxonomy (NCBI): domain Eukaryota; kingdom Viridiplantae; phylum Streptophyta; class Pinopsida; order Pinales; family Pinaceae; genus Picea; species Picea glauca. Next base: position 353,052 of record JZKD02S1705492.1, read on the forward strand.
CCAATGAAAATCACTTTAAACTAGTTGAAAAGGTGTGCTAGGGTTAGCAGTTTGTTAGGGCAAAGTTATAGCCAATTTTTAGGGTTAGTTTAGGAGTTAAATAGGGTTAGATTTGTGCAACCCTAATTGTTATAAGTTATTTTTATAACAAAATAAAGTGTTAGTTGATAAAATAGGACGCCTCAATGAGACAAGATAGCCTTGGTCCCAAGAAACAATCTCCAAGTGGAATAAATTCAAAACATCAACTTTTCATGTTTACCAATGCAACTTTTATTTCTCCAATCAAACGACTAGTTCCTTTGATTATGGGTTAATGGGGTCAAATGAAAAGAGATAAAGCTACTACCTCCATAGGGGTATAAATCCTCTTATTCCCCAAGGAAATTATCCTAGCTAGGTTTTAAAACTAAGGGGTGTATGCCCTTATACATCCTTAGCAAGCCATTGCAAATAAAAATTTTATGCTTAAAATTATTATGGAGATAAATTAGGGGTGTATGCACTTATAATCCATACCTAGACTTAGAAAAATCAACCTTGATCTTGAATTACAAATTATAGAAACAAGTAAAATGCCTTACCAATCCAATATGAACAAAATAAACCGTAATATGCCAAGATAAAACACCACAATAAAAAGAAAATGACCTCCAAGAGATAGCACATCATCATCATAAAATTCATAACCAAAAATACACCATATCATAGCACACGATAGTAAAAATCCTCAAGGGTGTGAAAATTCTAGTCCTCTACTTCTCAAAATGGGAGAGTTATGATTCAAAATGAGATCTTATGATATCTATTTATACAAAATGCCGTTCACATATTTTTTCCACACTAACAAAGGTAAAACATAATATAAGGGGTCCACAACCCTTATCTCACCCCTTGTAAAAAAATAATATTAAACAATTCACTTAAAATTCACTTTTACATAAAATAAACCCTAGCATAAGGTGACATCACCCCTCTAGGGGACATTTTGGCACTTTAAATAAGTCGTAGGGGTATTAGATGCATGGATAGGCCTCCAAAGGACACTTTTCATTCATACAAGTCTTGTCTTAAAGGTATTCAACCTTCCTTCCTTCAAAACATGCCACATGTAATCAAGAAACACCTTCACCACCAAACCCTAACCCTCAAGGTGACGTCAAGCTTCTAAAAGTGACATTTTTCCTCTCCTAGGAAAAACGTTTGGCATGTAAGGGATAGGTCATGTCATCCATAATGTCTTCTAGTACTCCAAAGGTATGTCTCTATCATCTAGCATGTGAGCCCTTGGCCTCCAAACTGTGAGATTCAAGCACAATGGAAGCCCAATCTAGGCTTGTTCTTCCAAAATTGTCGATCAACTAGGTCCTGCAAAGACAAATAAGCACACCCTCTAAGGATAAAGTCATAATATCATGATGAGTAGATCAAATCAATAAATGATCCACCTAAACATATACATCAGAGATTACCCAGTCAAACAAGTAAGTGATCAAAGACATTATGCAACTTGCCAAGCTTCGATATGGGAGGGTTGACGTGGTGTCCTATTAGGTAGATATTTCCCTAGATAAAGGAGTGTTTACCAAGTGATAATTCTCTAATCCATATGAAGTATATGAAGTGGTTATGGATTAATACTCATTGGGCATGGGGTTCATGACATAAAAGGGATTGTAGTATCTCATTCATGTGTGCCTATGTACAGGGTGTGTGGCACCTTCATTTGCAATGCAGTTTTTCCAAGCCCATCCTCTTGTAATTCTTTGTTCTTTCATGTTTTAAGGAACACGTTGAAGGCCATTGTCCCAGTGTGTTGTCTAGATAATGACAATGTTAGTCACAAATACCTTTGGGAAATGAGAACGTTGGCTTGTGATGATTCCCCCTTTCTCTCAGTTGTGTAACTGAAAGACACTACCCTAGATTGGTGGCCATACGATGGTAATTGCATACCATTAGATACCCATTATCATGATAGGTTTTCTTGTGATGAGGCCTCATATCCTCCAACTAACCCCCTAAGAATTCACTATCATTTATTCTTGTAGGTCCCCTTTTTCTTACAAAGAAGCATTTCATTGCTTTCTCAGAGGATACCTGGGCAAAGGTTATAGAAGGTATATCTATATAGGATTTTATATTTTTATCAAACAACAATCCGTCTAGGCCTTCAACCCCTTATTTCCATGGAATGAGGGAGAACTCCTTCTTGGGTAAATACGCCCTAAAATACCAAGAGACAAGAAAACACAGGTTTTAGGTGATGGAAAGTGGTAAGTATGGTTGTGAACTATACAATGGCTCTTAAAGGGAGTTCTTAGTAGAAAACCCATTCCCAAGGAAGACCACTTAGTAGGGAATAATTTCAACCACCAAGTTGAACCAGGGAAAAAGGAATAATGTCAACCACCAAGGTGAAATGAGAAAAAAGGCATAATGTCCAAGCATATTTCATGAAATATAAAGTAGTATAAGATACAACATACTCAAAATGCCTCAAGTATTGAAATGACACTCACCATAATACCTGACTTGTATTTCATGGAGCAAGGATCAATGCCTCTCGAAAGTCAACTAGTATGGTGGATGCTATATGAAAATCCTGACCTATGTGGTTGTGAGAAGGGTATTCATCTATGCAAGTGGATATTGTTGGTCATGTATTCTCTCGACACTCCATATATTCAACCTAAGGTCCTCGATACATGATCTCCTCATTTATCGCACAAAATGGGGATAGCATCTGACTCCTACTTGGGTGCTCGCCATAGAGTGCATGAGAACCACAACATCTCTTGGTAGACCTGTGCCTACCAAAAATAAGATAAAAAATCATAGCATCTAGGGTGGTGCTATCACCCTTCCTCCATTCAAATGAAAACTAATCTAGAAAAGAAAAATTTAATATTTTTTAAAAGAATTATAAACTAAGGATGAAATGAATATGCAAGTAGAGAAAAAATAAAAATGAAATGCATCTATACTAATATGAGTAATCAAGATGAAAATGAAATGAAAGAAATATGACCTACCTACTTATCTGGGGCCCTGGGTCCCTGAATATTAGGTGATGGGTGATTTTAGGTGAAGTCATACAACCAATGCAACTAATTGATCATGTCATCAAAGTATTTCCCCCTGTTATTAATAATGTAATACAAAAAAGATAAGTCAAGCACATAATAATCATGAGTATAAATACACATATAATTGATCATTAAATACAAATATTGGAGATGGGTGGTTTTGAGGCTTGAATATGTCATCATCGAAATGGAAACCTCATGAGGATATGGATCCTCTTTCATTTTTAAAGAGCTGGTACTCCTCTTGGAATAAAACATATATCAATGATATCTTGGATTAGGAGAATTCTAAGACAACAAACCGTATATATTTATTGCTTGAAATGATATGGTTCTTCCATAACCTAATCTGATTTTTGTATGCAACAAGAAGTATTTATACATTTGAAAAGATTGGAGGGATTCAACATTAGAATTTTTTTGTGATCAACATCACATACACAATCTTCTTAATCATATATAAACACATCCATGTCTTCTTCAAAAACAATGGGAGAGAATAATTTGATCATCTCAAAGAATTTTAAAAGTGTACTTCTATCAAGATCAAAAGATAAGTAGATAGGTCAATCTCAAATATCTCATACTTAAAACTCAAAGTTACAAGATACAGTCGAAATCAACCCCAAATCAATTCTTTGTGGAGTTTTATTCATGATAAATATTCTTCATTACAAAATCTTTGATAGTCATGTATATGGTTGTAAATACGCCATGATCATACAAGAAAACGATTTTGTAAGAATACAAGAAGAACACTCAAGAAATCAGCCTTGTGACAAATTCAGAGACTGAAGCATAGAGCTATGATAAATGGTGAAGATGAATAGAAAGAGTGAAGAAGATGAGATCTCTTTTATTTGATCAAAATCTTGGATGTGTATTCATGGCTGCAACTTTTTCTTCCTCTGATATTCTTCCCTTCCCCTATGACAATTTTGATTCTTCCTTGATGATTTATTTCTTCTCTTTTAAAGCTATCTCTTCTAACTATTTGACTAGTTATGGTCTTTCCTTCTCTAATTTTCTCTAAAATTTTATTCTTGAAGTATCCTCAACTACGAATAATATGATTCCTCGAGTCTGAATCCAATGTAACTCATGAAATTGACTGAGTGTTGGAGGATGTCTAATGGATTACATGAAAAATGAAAATAAATATGGAAAATGTGGAATATAAAAATAATTATATGGGAAATAAAAAGAATTACATGAAATTTGGAAAGGAAAAAGAGAAAGTAAATGGAAAATGAGATAATGAAAATGGAAAGGAAAATAAAAAGAGATGGGGAAATGAATGTGACCGTGGAAATACATAAGTATGGAAGGAGAAAAGGGGGAAAAAGTGGCTAAATGTGGAAAATAGTAAGGGGAAAATGGGAGTGATGAGGCAATGGGAAAAATGACTAAGTATATAATGAAAGGAGAAATAAGAGAGGTGAAAGAAGAGGAGAGGAGAGGAGAACATGACAATTAAAAAAATTCTTCATATTTATTCTTGTAATATTTTCATTGGACTTCTACATATTTTGGTCGTAGAGACTCATATTCTGATTTCGTCAAATTCACGGTAAATTTGGGACTTAGGTATACACCATGAACTTATAAGAGTTCAAAATTTTTCTTATTTCGATATCGATTTTTTTATTAATCGAAGAGAAGGAACATATAGGTGACCAAATTTTGGTCAACAACATGCTCCAACTGTGGGATAGTCACCCCTTGTGGGTTTTTGAGAACACCAGAATATCAAGAGCAACTACCTTCTTCAATGGGCTATGGAGTCATATTCAAAATATATTCTGTAATTATTCTTCTTTCATGGAGTTATCTTCAAACATCAATATAAATATTGTCTTATTGTGCAAAATTGAATCTGAAGGAACAAAATATGTACATACATGATCTATCTACCCTAACTTACTTGAAAGAAAGGGGCACCTTAAGTGTAGTGATATTTCCAATGGAGCCATTCAAGCATTAAATTGATCTTTAAAATGAAATGCAAAACTTTAAAACTTGTTGAGACTTGTACCAATGAGTTAGGGGTACTTTCAATGTGTACTGGAGAAAAATTGGACCAGGTATACTGAGGATGTGACTGCATTGCTTCACCAACAATGCTTTGAAACCATAATTCAATGAATTCAATTAGTGTCTTCTCAATAATATTTCCTTTGATTGAATGAGGAGTTTCCAATATTTGAATACATTCATCTTTATCCTTATTTCCAACCACTTCCAAGGTTTTGTATTCATCAAAAATATCTTGAAAAGACCCTTCCTTTTTGTAAAGGAAATATTTCTTATCATTCTTCTCAAGATTCATTTCTTCCACCAATTGTTCTTGATTCCAAGGATATTGAGGATTTTCATCATCTATTACAAGGATGAAATATTATTGTGTATTTGGTGGAGGCTTGTCAATTTCATTATCAGATTTTCTTCTTGAAATATCTTCATATGAAGTATATAGGAGGATGAAATTTTCTTCTTGTAATTGGAATTTTCATCTTCATATTCAACAAAATGACTTGAATTAGAAATTTCATCCAATATTTGATTAGATTCTTCTTCAAAATTGGTCACTTCATTATCTTGCTTCCATATGGGAGAGGGTGGGTGGGAAGCAACATTTAAAGCATCAACAAAAACATATGAATGCTTGTTTGGAATGAACGTTTTTGCAAATGAATATTCTAACACATCCCAACAATAATGGAGTTAGGTATCAGTGAAATATACCATTAAAGAGCATTCCCTCGCAGGGTTTATAAAAATAATCTACACGTAACATTGTTTTCAGTGAGGTTGAAATCATGATATGTAATTTTAAAATTAAACAAGTGTTTCTCTGCATCTTCTAAATCATTCCCAAAGAATGTAGATTAAACTTCAATAGAAATAATGGGCATTTGAAAATCTACTTCTGGTAGATTTAAAGGGGTTTTATGAAATCACCTCCTTTTTTCCGGTATTTCTACCTTTTGTTGAGTCTTGTAAAGACATTGATGGGCTTGATGAAGAATTTAAAGGAGCATCATGACATGAATGATTTTTTTTTATTTTGAGTCTTTCTAATGGAGATTATAGGGAGTTCATTCTCCCGAATATTAGATCCTTATTGGTTCTTTTTGAATTTATAATAAAGGTCCAAAATATTTCAATAATCCATCTACAAATCCATTACATATAGAATGAGAAACAATTTTTTGAAATTTATTTTCGAAGCCTTGAACCATGGAGACTCTGGATATGTTACTTGGTTGAATGCATGAGGAAAATATCCACAATGATATCCACACCTGCTATTGGAAGAGGGATTTCTCCTCAAGATCTCTACACTCCTCTCTTGACAAGTGAAGAATGAGTTTTTACCAAGGTGAGTTTCCTTTTATAAATTTTTTGGGTAATAAAAAATTGTTATTTTACCATGAGTCCACGTAAGTGGGTTTTTATTTTATTTGATCTCACTATTATTTTAATTCCATGTTCACTTTAGTTGACCTTGGAATCTAGTCTATTCACCTTGACCGAATGACGACAAATGTTTATTAAGATGGAAAAATCCACTACACTCGATGGCCATATCCCATGGGGGTTACTGAACAATTTTCTTGTTACTTAATGGTCTCTTGCAAATTTGTTGCTTGCATAATGATCTTGTTGTTGCATTGTTATTTCCCCATATCCTGCTTACCATTATTGAAGTAGAATTTGACCATCCACTTCTTAAATTATTTGGCATCCATTTGGCATCCATCTACCCATGGAGAGAACAATTACTAAGAGTGGATCTCACTTTCCAATACCATTTTCATTAATGTTTCTTAGGTCGGTTCCATGGGCTTGAAACATAGGAGCATGTTGTTAAGCCACTTGTTCTCTTCCGATGAGTACCCTTTATCTCTTTTTTGGACTCATTAAAGAACACGAAAAAGAAACATCATGAGTATCATTTTAACTCTTTTTTAGGATTGTTAAAAATAAACAAAAAAGACACATCTGAGCATACTTTTATTCCTCTTTCGTTCTCATTAAACCATGAAGGAGGAAAAAACACATAAATATAAACAAAAGAGTTTTAGGTTTTTCACCATTGGTTTATCCTCAAAATTGCAGTGTCATTCGAGTCATCCTTGAACATGGCACCTTTTTGAGTCCTCATCATACAATTGGGTTTTAGATTTCCTAGGAGCCATCCTAGTAATATGAGTCATATATTCTCCTTCAACTAGTTACTCTTCGAGTCATCATGGAGAGTGCTTCAATGCCTCTTGCATAGTTGCACTATATTTATATAGCTCTTGTGTCTTGCTGCCAAGTAACCATTGTGTTGTGCTATATGTTCAAGGGAAGTTTAAGCCCAAGTCAGCCATCTGTTGTTTTGTTGACTTTCAGAGTCATCCATTCCCACATAAGTTTTACTTAGTGATACTCTCTCTTAATATCATCTCTTGGTGTACGTTTCATGTATATTGATGGGGGATACATCAATGCCATCCTTTGAAGGATCTCTTCCTATCGACTTTAGCACGTTATCTAGGATAGGGATCTAGAAACCAGCAAGTACCTTAGAGCGTACATACATGAGTAGAATGACTTCTCATGATTGATAGAGGGTTCACATAATTGAATCTTGATCGATTAAGTCTATGAGTGTTTGACATCATATCCTCTATTCACACTCGTTGTATTGTACTAGGTACCTTGGGGTCCATCTTCATCATCAGTGGATCCCATCCCATCTGTTAACGATATGCATCAATGACTGGTAATCATACAGTTTCTAACATGGTCAAAATCAACTAATCTATTCACATTTTGTAGATTCATACCATCGATGTTTGGGATGAAGACCTTTGGTCTAGGGCCACACCATTCCTTTACAACACCCCTTCCCAAGTTGTGATGGAGTATACCACTTGTCTATGAGTATGTTGAATACTTTGGGGGTACTTGTTGTGGCTAAGAAATGTCCTATTTTCATCCACATTTCCCTTCATTATAATTCACATTTCATCTCCCCATTAACCTTTCATGACATCATTTCCATAAATACATTTGGGTTTCACCTTATTATTTTCCACTTTATTCATTTTAGTATTAAAAGGGAATTTGTGATTAAATGTTAGAAAATCGAAATCTTTTCATATATATCTCAAAAATGTGTGACCTTTGTAATGTGTAGGAATATGTGAAGGATTAATTCAAAAGGACTTCTCGAATACTTCCTCCACAATTTCAATATTTTAGGAGATAATTCAATCCCATTCCAAGGAGAAGATCATGGAGATTTGGCTGGAATATCTTATCCAAGATATATGAGAGATATATGTGAGGATTTGAAGGGATTATAGTTTTTAATAATGGGAAATAGGTTGAGAGAAAAGTGGATCTGTAATAATGAGATGGT
>JZKD02S1705492.1:367084-389568 GCA_000966675.3 Picea glauca
ACATAATTAAAAATATATATATAAACATTAAAACAACAAAAACAAATAACATTGCCTATGGACGTTTTTATAAATTTCTGAAAATAAATGGAAACATGTTTTTTTTTATTTTATGCTAAGCAAGCAATCAACGATGAAACAAATGCGTGTGAAAAGACCACAACAAGAGGTATTAAAACACATTTTTACTTTGTCACATTTATACTTCTTTCTGCATGTTATATTTTCAAACATCTCACAAGTTTTCATGTAGGATTTGTACTAAGTTTTTTTTTCAGGTGCGCAACCAATCGCCTCTTGCTACTGAAATGATTTTAAAAAAATCACAAAAACTTTTGAACAAAATACATGTTTTCTTGACTTCTTGAAGGAGTTGATTCTCGTCTTACACATCATGGCATTTGCAATTACACATAAACCTTTTCATAAACCCATTTGTGTCATGAATGTATTCCTCTAGTTCTCCTTCAAAGAAGATTGTTCATCCCTGTGTTGAAATCCATCTTCCATTGAATTATCCTTCATGACTTTTCACATGCCTATCTTTCTGAGTCGCATACATCTCTTTAGTTTTTTCAGTTCAGTTTTCCTTGTCAGTAAAACTATCCAGCTCCCTTTCCATGACAACATTGCCTTTCCATACACACTATTACTATTGAGATCTTTTCATTTATAGTCCTACCACTCTTTTTATCCGAACTCACGTTGACTGATGTTGGATTCCTTAAGGCCCACCTTTCAACAATTCTTGCCCCATCGACCTCAACACCTTATCTAGGATATACACTAGAGTCCATTTTGAGTACCTGGAGGCTTGCATGCCTTAATGGAAATCTCTCTCGCTGACAATCATGGGAATACATCAATGTCCCTTGATTGTCAGTTATTGCAAGTGGCTCGACATCAACTCATTGATTCACACTTTGCAAGATGTACTCAGGTACCTTGGAACTCATTGACATCAATGGTGAGTTTTCCTCACATTGGTTAACGACATTAATCAATGGTCGATAATCCAATGACTTCTCTTCATGCTCGACATCGACACATCCACTCACATGATTAGAATTGTACCATCGGATTGTAGCAGGTGAAGACTATACACTTTTTCTTGACTTCCTCAACAGTTACAATAGTATGACTTCATCTATCTGAGAGTACTACATTTAGACTTTCGTGCATCCTCTTTTCCATGATTCATTCAACAGCGGTTTCGATTCCTCCACTTCACATTCTCTGATCCAGTAGATAGCAGTCGCAGCTACAACAGTAGTCACTTTCCATATGATCCTGCAGCAGTGACATATTCCATGCTCTAGCAGCTACATCAACCATATTTCTATTGCATATTTCATCAACATTTTGGGTAAGGTATGTTACTTTCTAAACTTTAATCATGTAATTCCTCAACTACTAGCAATGAATAATTTTGAAAATTCCCTCACCCAATTCCCTTTCCTTTTCTCTTCTATGACTTATGGCACGTTGCATGAGGAAATAAAAAAAGTTAAGTTGGGGGGTAGGGGACTTTATACACTATCATCACTCCACTTTTCCACTACCATCATTCCATTTTTCGTCTCATTTACTAGTTATGAACATTTCTTTTCCAACAATACTATGTTGCACTTTTCTTTATAAGAATTGATATACATATTGGCATGATTCACATATATAAAAAAAGGGGGCTTTCTTATACTCAGTGATGTTTCCTTATGCACATTGATAGCATATATTTTTTATAGTAAGAATATGGGTAAATTATTATCATAACAACAAGAGAACAAATAACTAAATGAATGTTGTTAACACAAGAACCAACATTGTTTATATTCATGGTTGTCACACAAGAACCAACAATAAGAAAAATGTTAGTTGTTACTCATGTAAATCCCATCCTAGAAAACATTCATTATCATCACTCAAAGCCAACATTTAGATGTCGAAATTTCTTGAGAAGATCCAAGCATGGTTGCATGAGGACATGCAACACGTTAAGTTGGGGGGTACGTTGGGGCTCAAAAATGTCCTATTTTCATCCACCTTTCCCTTCATTATCATTCACATTTCATCGCCCCATTAACCTTTCATGACATCATTTCCATAAATAGATTTGGGTTTCACCTTATTATTTTCCACTTTATTCATTTTAGTATTAAAAGGGAATTTGTGATTAAATGTTAGAAAATCAAAATGTTTTCATATATATCTCAAAAATGTGTGAGATTTGTAATTTGTAGGAATATGTGAAGGATTAATTCAAAAGGACTTCTCGAATACTTCCTCCACCATTTCAATATTTGAGGAGATAATTCAAGCCCATTCCAAGGAGAATTTCATGGAGATTTGATTGGAATATCTTGTCCAATATATATGAGAGATATATGTGAGGATTTGAAGGGATTATATTTTGTAATAATGGGAAATACGTTGAGGTAAAAGTGGATCTATAATAATGAGATGGTTATCTTATCTTCAAGTCTCTCATGAATAAAAGAGAGTGCTCTCTCTTCATGAGGATTCAATTAATTAGAGTTATTTTGTAGTCATTTAGTAGTAGTCCTTAGGATTCGAAAGAGAAAGGGAATCTTAGCTTTGATTCATGGATTTGGTTTTCGTGCTTTCATTATTTTGTTATGAATATTGATTTGATTATTATAATGTAATATTTCTTCATTGGCGTGAGCTTACATAGGTTTTTGTGTCATTCAACTCTTCACATGTTGTGTTTGTTTTTCCTTCATGTAGTTCTCCATTTCGAGATTAATTCCATTTACGCAATTTCCCATTCTTAGATTAATTTCATTTACGCAACTAGATTAATTCAATTCCAAGTCTTGTGTTTCAATTTCCTCCATTAGATTAATGATTCAATTTCCGTTGTGTGTTAGATTAATGATTCAATTTCAGTTGTAGCTTAAACATTAGATTAGATTAGTCCCACTTCAATCTTGCATATACTTTGGGTGTGCTTTGTAAGTTTATGAACCTCGGATTGATAAATTAAATAGTTGGACAAGTACTACAACTCAAATTAATACAACATTAGTTCGGCCCAATATAACGAGTGTCGTTCCCTTGTCACGATTGTTGTTCCTTTTTCTAGTAGTGTTGTTCATTTGAACGGAACAAATGTCATTCCTTTTTTTACGATTGTTGTCCCTTTGTAGGGGTTGCATCTTTGGAGGACGTGTATTGAAAATGGAAGGTACAAACCTACGTAGGCAACAAGTAAAACTCTTGTGCTAGCGCCTACCTTTGGATGATGCATAGAGGTTATATTTTAGGACATATTTAGAGCCCAACACTACTTCCCCCAGTGTTCGTTGTCTTCTTGATATTTATATGTTGTTTCATTGATCCACATTGTATTTGTTTGTTGATATGACTATGTTCATGATGTATATCCACATTATATTGTCTTGTGGCTATAGTATTATTGACGAGATGGATCCATTAAGTATTTTTTCATTGCCATGGTATAACATTTCATATCATGGATCTGTAGGGTATTGTTTGGTGGCCATGCTCATTCAGAGAATGAGTATTCCTACCTAGGGGATGGTCCATTTATACTCTCATATTTTGTGTTTCTTTGCAGGAATTATTTTACTTTCAAACCTCTTTTCTCTCTCCTCATGTTGGCTCACATGAATGGTATTTTATTGTAATGTATTTCAACCATCCATCCCTTTCCTGACCTCACACATTAGGGGGAATATTTTATAGCCTTAATTTCCATGACCTTACAAGACAAAAGGAGATCCAAAAGAGTATGTAAGACAAAATGAATGTTTTTCCTAAGGTTTGAGCCCTTTTTGAGATCATCACTACACACATAATGTACAACAAGAAATGACTCTCATATGGTAAAAATATTTCAATGAGTGATGACCCTTGAAACTTATGTATTCAGGGAGTTACAAGGTGATAGATGAGGGATGAGTTGTATCTTTATGTCAAGGGCCTAGGAATTCACAGCGTTCAAGTCTCTAGTGGTATCTATAAGATATATAAGCTCTCCCAATCCTCATCCAAAGAACTAAATAATGAAGGAAAGTATTAGGAAAGGAAAAAAAAAATCAATTTTTTTTTAAGATGTCCATTTGCAAAGGTTTTTGGTCCATCCACCATAGCCACAAGTCAGAAGTTCCTATCCTGATCAAGAATCTAAGGGAGAAGCAAGGAGCAAGGATTCAAGGGAGGATGCATCTTAATCAAGGTATAGTATTGAATGTTTTCTCTATGTTTTAATCAATAGATTATTATTTTTAATTCATATTATATGTGTTCTATTCATAAATGAATTGGATCTGATCTTATGAGTAATAGATCAGAATAAATATAGTGAATTTTATTTTCCTAACATTAGAAGGATAGTGGATAGGTGGTTGTTTGTATTCTTGTGTGAAAGAAACATATTACAGGAGCTAGAGATGGATCTCAGGAGGTGAAACATCCAAGAGATGTGAGGAAAAACACCAATCTATGGTATTTCAACCTCCTTCTTGGTTGAAAGGAAAAGAGCTTGCTTGCATCTAGAAACCCATATGAATCTACATATTTTTCTATCGAGGATCATTAGGTAGGTCCTATGGAGATTTTGTTGTGTATTCAGTAGGACCCCTGTGATATTATGTCCCGTAACATGTGTGATTTTGTGAGGTTTTTATTGTCTATGGGATTCATATTAATAATATATGTTGCAATTTAATAAGGCAAGGCATATAAATTAGGTCATTTTTTTAATTAAAATATAAAATTACAAAAGTTTAATAAATTTTAAAAATAATAAAATAATCATGTGCACATGCATGCATTATTTTATATTCATAATAGATTTCCATTTTCTATTGTGAACACTATGAAAATTTGATAGAAGAAAAATTCTTATACCATCAAGAATGATGATGAAACGATACAACTTTTTCCATTGAATGATGAAGACCCTAGAGAAGTGTTTCTAGTGTTTAAAAAGTTCCTAAGAAAGTTTAAAGAAATGAAGGAATGTTATGATGTTGTTTAGAGAAGAGTTGAGAAAGGAATACAACACTGATGCAACCCCCCTACTCCCCCGTAGGGCTGCGCGACCTCCCGATATTGGATCCTCCGATTCTCAAGTCGAAAGACTCTCTGAAACCCCAATGGTTTCCTTCTGTGCTTAAACACATACCCCTTCGCTTCTCAGTGCAGGTCTAACAACAACCCGCGACCTTCCCTTTTGCCTCGTTGTGAAAACTCAAAGTGTCGACATTATCCCCTCTTCAGATAAGCCCTCTCTAGATGTGACCTTGGGCTATGACTACGCAATTGCGGGGGTGGCCACAAGCGGTTTGGGATCAAACTGCTTTTGGGAATGCAATGCTCCTACAACCTCCATGTGCCCTGTCGATGAAACCATAGGTTGGATTGTGGCTCGCCGTTAATATGTTAAACTAGTTAGAACTTTTGTTCCCAAAATACTGAGGGATCGTCGATCTCATGATCTTGATGATCAGATCTGGATAACAATCAAATCTCCGTCCTTCAAATATACAGACCAGATCTACTGCTTCTGAATCGATGGTTGATATCTCTTCATAATTCCAGGTTTTGAGAATTCAAATTCTCAAACCCAACTTCCTTCTTATGTCAATCCCCTAGATTTGATGTTCTATGGACACATGTCCAACTCCCAGATCAATGGTCCTGCTTTTCCTTCAGGTGTTTGACTATTCAACACAAATCCGACGCTCAATATTTACTCTGATTCTTCAGACTTTTGGAGTTTTCAAATCTCAAAATTTCACCTTTCTTGCTTGCTTTTATCCGAAGGTTGTGATCCCCCTAACGTGTGTCCTCTTGATCCAATGACCAAGGAATTTTTCAGGACTTTTACCAGAGCTCACTCATGCATGCCACATCTCCTTCAGATCTCATGGTTTAGATCTTACTTTGGGGCTTCAGACCTTCGCACTCCGATTTTTTTGATTCTCAAATTGGAAAATATCCTTCTTCTTTTCTCAGAGCTCGTGATATGTTGCCAAGTGTCTTTATACAAATCGACGGCTCACGACTCTTCGGGGTTTCAACTTCAGATATTTCATGACTTAAACTTTCACCTTTTTCAAGATCTTTTGAGCTGTTGACATGTATCCTCCTAGCTTCAATGATCCTAATATGCTCCAACTCCCTGGCTCTCCATGCTCTGGGAGTTTCAAGTCTCAAACTTGACTCCTTGTGTGTCCGTGATATCTGATGCCTCATGCTTGATCAATTGGACAGCTGAGATTCCACCTCGATTTTCCGGCACTCTAGACTTTGGGAATCTCAAGTTTCAAGCTACTCTCCCTCCTAATATTATAACAACCAATGAATGTGCTTCCTCCTGGCGATATGATGCTTGGTCTTCGCCTCCAGTGATCTAACAACTCATATCTATCACACTAATCGGATGGTCAATATTCTACTCCGATTATCCGAAATTCAGGAATTTCATGCTTCACTCTGATAGCTTCTCTCTCCTATGTATGTGAAGTACTAAGGTTTGAGCACTTCCTTTTGATCCGACGACTGTCGATATTCTTCCCTATGATCCAACAATCATGGTCATTCTTCCTCCTGGGCTTCTGATATCTCTTCGACTTGGAATATTTATCTATGTTCAAAGGTTCCAAAACTTTTTTCTCCTGATGAATCGGCCTCTGGGATATCGTCAACACTTCATGAAAAGTGTTATCTCTTCTAAGCTTCTTTCCTTAAAATAATTTTGATCTCCCATGCATGCTTTGCATTCTTGGGATTTCGAATAACTCAGTTTGAATATTTTCTTGAAAAGAAAATGCTTCTCACCCACATGGCATTCTTCTTTGCTGGTCCTTCGAAGCTTGTTGGCTTCTTGACGTTGTGCACACCTGGCACCTGGTATGAGTTTCTATGATTCTCTATGAACTTCTTTGAGTCAATCAGAGACTCAGTTGACTCACTCCTTGCATTCGAGATGTGCATATTGCATACAAGTATCAGAAGACAAACGATTTAAACTCAACCAAATTCGTCACAAACTCATACAGTTAATATCTCAAACACTCATACATGAAACGAACTGTAATAAATCATTCACACAGAATAACATTCATTCAGTCACACATGAAATGAACACAATCCAAGTATTTGGGACAATTTATGTATGTTCTATTCATTCATGAAAAAAAAATACATAGTGTTTCTACTACTCTATTCTGCTCCATTGATCTCTCTCTTATATCTATCTATTATTCTTCGTTACAATGAAATACTGAAAACTATCTAAGGACCGCTCCACGATATCTCTTGTCTTTTTATGAAATATATCATTTCAAATTCAAATCTATTACCGACTATTCCCTATTACAATAACTACTAGTTATTTCCAGATAGATTCGACACTCCATATCTGTAGTTTCTTACAGTCCTTCCAGACTTTTCAAACAAGTTGCATTTTTAAAATGTTGTTTACAAAAATATCTCAAAAACCAATTAAATTCTAGATAAATGATCGATTTGAAATTCTGTCATTGTTGAGATGTCATTCGTCTGCCTCCATGCATGCACTATTGACTTTGAAGGAGATGCTCCTGCATCATACTCCTCTGATTAAAAAATTCCATGGACTCATGTCCATGAGCTCCATGCTTCCAAATTTCAGGTTCTGTGACCCAAATTTCATATTCCATTGGATGATATTTCCACTTCACTAAGTACTCAGGATATATCTTCCTCCTCGTTTTCTTTCCATCCCTCTGTTCAATGATTTTCTCCATCTGATTTTTTCTGCTGTGGGCAATTGTTCTTCCCACTGGATTTCTTTCTGATCACCTGATTCTCCTGCTTCATCTCTCATGTAAGTATACAGGTCTACAACATTGAATATAGGCGATATCCCAACATTGTCTTGCAACTCAATCTCATAAGGATTGGCTATTAATTTTATGAGAATCCTGCATGGTCCTATCCTTCTAATATTCAATATGTTGTGCGTTCCCCTTGGGAATCTTTATTTTCTCAAATGAGTTAAAAATTCATCTCCAACTTTGAATTGAACTTATCTCCTCTTTTGATCAACTCTCCTCTTGTATTTTTTATTGTTGTCCTGTAGATGCTCTCTGACTCTGTCATGGAGTTTCTTCATTTATGTTGCAAAATCCTCTTCTCCAGCACTTCTGAACTCATCTTGATTCAAATCTCTCAACTCTGTAATCCCTCTTTTTTGTATACCATACACAATTTCAAATGGACTTTTTCATGTGCTCCTCTTCATTGAATTGGTGAATGCAAATTCTACTTGTGCCAGAATATGATCCCATTATCGACCTTGCTTAGTGACTAAACTTCTCAAAAAGTTTCTGAGACTCATGTTTACTACTTCGGGTTGTCCATCTTTCTGAGGGTGAGATGCTGAACTAAAAGAAAAGTTCATCCCCAACCTCTTCCATAGAGTCCCCCAAGACTGTCCTACAAATTTGGTGTCCCTATCTGAAACTATGGTCCTCGGAAATCCATGTAGGCTTACTACTTATTTAAAAAACAAATTGGTGATGTGTGTGGCATCGCTTGTCTTCTGGCATGGTAAGAAATGTGGAAATTTTGAAAATCTATCCACCACAACAAATTTGGAATCGCTCCCTTTTTGAGTTATAGGCAATCCCAAAACAAAATCCATACTGATTACATCCCACAACCTTTCTGGAATTGGTAATGGCTGATACAAACCAGTGTTTTGTTTTCTTCCTTTTGCATACTGACAAATTTTGCATTTGTTCACAAAATTTTTCACTTCTTCTCTCATGCTCGGCCAATAATACAAATTTCTCAGTTGTGAAAATGTCTTATCATGAACAAAGTGTCCAAAAAAACATCCGTTGTGTTTCTCTTGCAGTAGGTTGTCTCTCATTGACCACTTCAGAATGCATAATTGGCTCCTTTTGAACAATAATCTATCCTAGATCAAATATTCAGTCCATGGGATTTTGTCTCCCAATAAAGGATTTATGCATGCCTCGTAAGTATCTTTAAAGTCTGCATCTTATTTATACATATCCTCGAGGTGTTCAAACCCCAAGGTCTCCACCTGGAATTCTTGTACAATCAAACTCCTCTTGCTCCAAGCATCTGCAACTTTTTTAGTAGTTCCAACAATGTTCTTAGTAACAAAAGTAAAATTTTACATAAATTCTACCCATTTTTCATGTTTCTGATTCAACTTTTCTTGCCTAGTAATAAACTGTAGAGCATGATTATCACTGTACAAGAAAAATTATTTAGGAATTAGATAATGTCTCCATTTTCTCATAGCTTGAATCACTGCATAAAATTCCTTTTCATACGTGGAATAATTTTTCTTGGCATCATTCAGTTTCTCACTGAAATAAGAAACTGGCTTATTTTCTTGACTCAAGACTTCTCCAATAGCTAATCCACTTGCATCGCATCTCACCTAAAATGTTTTTCCAAAATCTGGTAAGACCAGAATTGGTTTCTCTGTGATCTTCTCCTTCAACACTTTGAAACTTTCTTCATCTTCCTTTGTCTAACTGAAGGACTTGTGTTTCTTCTTCACAATGTCCAACATGGGTGTGCATATGCCACTGGAATTTCTGATAATTTTTCTATAAAAAATCGCTAACCCATGAAAACTTCTTACCTCAAATATATTGCTCGCTGATGGCCATTCTCTGATCACTCTCACTTTTTCTGGGTCCATATTGAATTCATTTGAAGAGATTATGAAACCCAAATATATGATCTCCTTCTTCATAAAAGAACTCTTCTTCAGATTTATCAGCAATTTCTCTTGCTACACCCTTTCCATCATTGATGTCAAATGTCTTTAGTGATCCTCCTTTGTCTTCCTGAAGATTAGTATGTCATCCAGATATACTATGACAAATTTTCCTATGAAGTCTTTCAACACTTGATTCATTAACCTCATAAATGTGCTTGGTGAATTTGTCAACCCAAACGGCATGAAAAACCATTCAAGCAATCCTTCATGTGTCTTGAATGTTGTTTTCCATTCATCTCCCTCTCTCACTCGTATTTGATGATATCCGCTCTTCAAGTATAACTTGGAAAAATAGCTTGATCCACTCAAACAGTCCATCAAAAAATCCATTCTTGGTAAAGGGAATCTGTATCTAATGGTTATCTTTTTGATGGATTGAGAATCTATACACATCCTCCATCCTCCATCTTTCTTTGGACTCAATATAGTTGGTACTGCACATGGGCTTAGGATTTTCCTGACTAACCCTTTATCTAACAACTCTTGTACTTTATTTTTGACTTTCTCATTCTCTTTAGCTGTCAACCTATAAGATTCTTTGTTTGGTAAAATATCTCTTGGAATAAGGTCAATATGATGGCTTATACTCCTAATGGTTGGCAATGAGTGTGGTAACTCATCCATGACTATATCAACAAATTTTTCTAATAGTTCTTGGATTTCGATAGGCAAGTATTCAACAAAATTATTCAGAAGGATAAATCTAAGATTCATCACTACAACAAACTACATTTCCTTCTCCTTCTTGAATTCATTCAAGAGCTCCTTCCCACTCATAAGAAGTATGCTTGAACTAGCTTTTGTATTTTTCTCTTTGTCTTCTATGGGTAACAACATATGTGTTCTACCATTCGTTTCTAGGGTATAGGTATTCTTCCTTCCATCATGAATAACCTTTCGGTCATAGTGCCATGGCCTCCCCAATAAAATATGACAGAAATCCATAGGAATTACATCGCACAATATTTCATCTCTATAACCCGCTATTTTAAATTCAACTTGGCATTGTTGACTTACCATGAATTGATTTCCTTTCTGCAACAATGATACCTTGTATGGATTTGTATATGCAGTTGTATTTAGCTCTAGATTCTCCACTATCTCCATGGATACTAGATTTTCATTGCTCCCACAGTCTATGATCACCTTGCAAACTATGTCTTTTGACTTGCAAGTAGTTCTGAACAAGCTTGTTCGCTGAACTGGTTCCTCTGGTTCCTTTTCTGGTTTTATAAGGATCTTCCTCATCATGAGGTTTCTTCCTCCTACTTCTTCTACTTCCACATGTTTATGTGCTTCAACAATGTGTGCTTCTCCATCTTCTCTCTTTCTGTCGAGACATTCCCAAGATTTGTGTCCTTCTTTTCCATAGGTATAGCATTTAACTTAGCCTCCTCTAGCTCTTCCTCTTCCTCTAGAAAAATAACCTCTTACTCCATGTTGTCCTTCTTTAGAAATTCCACCCTTCTCATGGTGACTATGTTGTTTGTCATCTTCAGGCTTCGACTTCTGGAACTTCTCTCTACTGGTTCCCTTGCCTCTACCTGAATTTCCACCTCTGCTTCATTAGCTTTGCTTCTTGGCCATTTTTCCCTTAGCTTTCAAGGCTGCTTGATAGGCATCCTCGACTTTACCAACCGAAATCATGTTGATCTCCTCTTGTATTTCAAATCTTAGCTCATTGATATATTTGGCTGTCTTCTCATCTTCATTCTCTTTCTGTCCATCCCTGATGTTCAATCGGTAAAATTATTCAGTGTACTCCTTCACTGATAAACCCCTCTATTTCCCATTTTTCAATATTCTATAAAGATTTATTTGGTAATCCTTCGGGATAAATTTGGCTTTCAAATTGGCTACCATCCTATCCCAATTTTTAATTTTTTTCTTACAATTTCTCCTGCATTCGTCTTGCAATTCATCCCACCATAAAGCTTCATGACCTTTTAGTATTTTCACTGCATGCTCACCATATTGTCTTCTTCGATATCTTCATAATCAAATTATTTTTCCATAGCACGTACCCAATCTAACAATTATTCAACTTATAAATTTCCCTTGTACATAGGTACCTCTATCCTTTCTCTAGCTCCTATATTTGAATTTTTTTTTATTATGTGATCTTGTGAAGCATCCTCTGCTACATTTTCTTCACCCTCTGCTTCTTCTTCCCTCTCATATTCACTGAAATCACCAACGTCAGGTGCTCTCCTCTGTGTTGTTTCCATGGTGTCTAGTCTCATTTGGAGTCGCCTCATTTCTTCTTCCATTTCTACATTCTCTCTATGCCTTCGGGGTGGCATGATTTCACTGCATTACCTACAAACATAAATCAAATTTCTATGATACCACCTGATGATACCAACTTTTAGCCTTTCTCCTTTTTCCTGTTGTATGGAAAAAAACATAAAATTAGCTCTGATACCACCTGCTGCAGCCCCCCTAGTCCCCCGTAGGGCTACGCGATGTCCCGGTCTTGGATCCTCTAATTCTTGAGTCGAAAGACTCTCTGAAACCCCAATGGTCTCCTTAGTTTATTAAACACAGGCCCCCTCGGCTTCTCGGTGCAGGTCTAACAACAACCTATGATCTTCCCTTTCTCCTCATTGGGAAAACTCTGAGTGTCAATGTTAGCCCCTCTTCAGATAAGCCCTCTCTAGATGTGACCTTGGGCTATGACCACATGATTGTGGGCATGGCCACAAGCGGTTTGGGATCAAACTACTTTTGGGCCTGCATTTCTCCTACAACCTCCACGTTCCCTCTCAATGAAACCACAGGTTGGATTGTAGCCTTCCCTTAATATGTTAAACAACTCTCAACTTCTATTCCTGCAATATTGAGGGATCGTTGATCTCATGATCTTAACGATAACGTCTGGATTGACGATCAAATATGCATCCTTCAAATATATGCACCATATCTACTGCTTCTGACTCGACAGTTTATATCTCTTCGCAATTCCAGGCTTTGTGAATTCGAAGTCTCAAACCCAACTTCCTTCCTATGTCAATCCCCCAGAGTTGATGTTCTATGGACACTTGTCCAACTTCCAGATCAACGATCCTGCTTTCCCTTTCGGTGTTTGACTTTTCAACATGGATCAATGGTCCAACAACCCTCTCCTCGATCCAACACTCAAGATTTACTCTGGGTCTTCATACTTCTGGATTTTTCAAATCTCAAAACTTTTCCTTTCTTCGTTGCTTTTATCCAAAGGTTGTGATCCCCCTGGCTCGTGTCCTCTTGATCCAATGACCAAGTATTTGTTTGGGAATTTTATCGAAACTCACTGATGCGTGCCACGTCTCCTTCATATATCACAATCTAGATCTTACTTTTCGGCTTCGGGCCTTTGCACTCCAGCATTTTCAATTCTCAAACTGGAAACTTCTTTTCCTGGAGCTCGTGATCTGCTACCAAGTGTATTTATACAGATTGACGGCTCGCGGCTCTTTGGGGTTTCAGCTTCGGATGTTTCAAGAATTCAACTTCCACCTTCTTCCAGATCTTCTGAGCTGCTGACACATACCCTCCTAGCTTCAATGGTCCTGATATGCTCTGGCTCCCCAGCTCTCCGTGCTCTGGGAGTTTCAAGTCTTAAACTTGACTCCTTGTGTGCTCGTGATATCTGACGGCTCACACTTGATCAATTGGACGACTGAGATTCCACCTCGGTGTTCCGACACTCTGGACTTTGAGAATATCAAGTTTCAAGCCTCTCTCCCTCTTGAGCTTACAACAACCAATGACTGTTCTTCCTCTTGGTGATCCGACGCCTGGTCTTCGCCTCCAGTGATCTAATGACACGGATCTATCACACTGATTGGATGGTTGAGATTATATTCTAGGTCTTCGAACTTCAGGAATATCAATCTTCACTACGATAGCTTCCCTCTCCTCTATACACAAAGTACTAAGGTTCGACCACTTCCTTATGATCTAATGACTATCGATCTTCTTCCCTATGATCCAATGATCACGATCGTTCTTCCTCCTGAGCTTATGATATATCTCTACCTTGGAAGATTTATCCTCTTTCAAATGTTCCAAACCTTTGTTCTCCTAACAAATAACTCAATTATCAGGATTTCGAATAACTCAGTTCGAAGGATTTTCTTGAAAATAAAATGCTTCTATACCACCTAACATTCTTCTGCACTGATCCTTTGAACCTTGTTCACTTCTTGACATTGTGCACACCTTGCACTTGGTATGAGTTTCTCTTATTGTCTCTGAACTTCTCTGAGTCAATCTGAGACTCAGTTGACACACTCCTTGCATTCGATATGCACACCTTCCATACAATTATCAGAAGAGAAATGATTGATACTCAACCAGCTTCGTCATGAACTCATATAGTTAATCTCTTGAAAACTCATACATGAAACTAACTGTAATAAATCATACACACAGAATAACATTCATTCAATCACACATGAAATGAAAATAGTCCAAGGATTTGGAAAAATTTATGTCTGTTCTATTCATTCATGAAGAAAAAAAAATACATAGTGTTTCTTCTACTCTATTCTGCTCCACTGATCTCTCTCTTTTGTCTATCTGTTCTTCCCTGTTACAATGTAATAATGAAAACTATCAAAGGAACGCTTCACGAGCTCTCTCATCCTATTCTGAAATCTATCATTTAAAATTCAAAGCTATTACCTACTCTGTCCTCTTACATTAAATAATAGTTATTTCCAAATAGATTCGACACTCCATAATTGCAGTTTCTTACAGTCCTTCCAGACTTTTCAAACAAGTTACATTTTAAAAATGTTGTTTACAAAATATCTCAACAACCAATTAAATTCTGAGTTAAATGCTCGATTTGAAATTATGTCATTGTTGAGATGTCATTCTTCTGCCTCCATGCGTTTGTTGTTGACTTTGAAGGCGATGCTCCTGCATCAAAGACAATGATGAAGTTGAAAGATCTTGGAAACATGCAATTTTTTAGGACATAGAATAATTGCTAAAAGAGTATGGAGACATTGTGCAAAATGATAATTCCAATGGTTTTTCACCTAAGAGGATAATTGTGCATGACATAGACTTGATTATGGACATGATGTTGTAATAAAGTTGTGTATAACATGAGCTCAATGAAGAGAGTAAAGTTTAATTGATAGGTAGAATAACCATTTTCAAATGTATATTGATCAAGGAAAGTATTAGATTGTGTATGGTTTCAATATTGATTACACAAAAGAGGGTTGGTTATTGTAGAATTTGTATATATAGTCTAGAATTGAGTAATATCACATATGTATATAGATTTCTTTACTGAGTATAGATTATTTAATGTACAATTTGTGTGGCACCAATTTCTTTTTTGAGATAAATATGAAGAGTCAGTATCATTAAACTAGAGTTAACAAAGGTGGTGAATGGAAAATTGCATTCAATACAAAAGGATCATGAGTAGTTAGTTATGTAATCTAGGGTGACCAGTGTGCCAATATCAATAGTGGTATAATAATGTAGTCAATGATAATGTTATTTCTATTATACACTTGTAAATGTGTGGCTATGTATCTAGATGATATTTTGATATACAATGAGAGAAAATATGATCATATAGAACATCTAACAGTGATGTTTGAGACCTTGGTTTAAAAGGAGTTATGAATTAATTTGAAGAAGTGTGAGTTATTTAAAAAGGAATTGGTGTACCTTGGGTTTATTGTATACCAATAAGATTTTTGCATGGCCTAAACCAACTAAATGTCATTGAAGTTAGGGGCTCACATTATATTTAAAATTTTTACATGAAGTTCATCAGGAAATACCATATCATTATCTGAAAGATTTTTTACACACATTTATGAAAAGTGACTTAACATGGATAGAAAATATATGAGTATCATGTTGCATTTTAATTTAAACGAAACATAGAAATCAAATTGAATAGGTACTGAAAGACAACAAAACCAAAATTTGTAAATCAACCAAAGCTCAAGGATTCCAAAGGCATTGCAAAGATAGAAAGCATTTTGAGGTTCATTAGTTTATTCAAATGGGACATGTTGGGAAAGAAAAGAACATAAATCAATGTTTCATTGTAGTAATATAGGAATTCAATATTCCATAAATCAAGAAAGAGACCAAGAACTCAAGGAGAGTAGAAGAGTCATGTTGATTTAATTATGATTCAAAATATTATCATTATCATTGATTGGTTTGTTGGGAATTGAAGGCCAAATTGGAGATTTCCATTTTTTCAATGTTAGAAGAGGAAGATGGCCATTCATGTGATAGAGAAGAAGATCCATCACCATATTCACATAGAATGAATTTGTTCTAGATTCAAGAGCCATTGTCAAAGTAAAAAAAATACCAGAGTGGGAGGAAAATAAGAGAAATCAAGCATACCTGGCTTGAATTGTACACCATGTTCAGATCTTGTATATGCTTGGTGCTATGCCCCTTCAATTTTTCTCAATGAATATGAAAAATGTGAGGCATGGTCTATCTAAATGGGAACAAATCGTGCCCACGGTCCCTTAAAAAAGGGCACAACATGAACCCGTGTGCATTCTTAGGAATGTGCAAGCGCACATACGTTCTTTAAAACACACACACATTCCTTGGAATGTGCATATATGGAACATGTTGTGCACTCAACACACCCTAAAATTTTATGTGAAATTTTACTTTTGGGTACTACTTGGTTTTCGCACTATCTAATTCGAATTCAATATGATAAAATGTTGTCTTTTCTTATAATTTTGTTTCTCATTTAAGTCTATCTAAGATTGGCTCTGTATGCAAAGAACCATAGCTAAAAAGACTAAAATTTAAATTAAAGAATCGACGGTCAAAAAATTTCCCCCAACATGCTTAAGAATTTCGGCATCAGAAATAATTATAGGTGACAAGAGTTGCTCAAAAGAACCGAAGTTAGAGAGTCCCGATCTTCGTCGGCGTTAGTAGATGAGAGATCTATTTCGTGACAAGCATCATCGTTGTTATCGTCAATGTCTGATCCCTTCGGCATCAGTTAAAGGCTAAAAGAGTAAGAGCTGACAAAGAAAGAAATGATATCGCCGATATATGACTTCCAAAACGTTTTTCGGTATCAAGAGTTTTTGAGAACGATAATCCATAAGGGAACTACGCAATGGAACTATTTCTGAAGGCCGATCCACGATAAATTTTGACATCGACGAGTGTTTTAAAAGATAACCCTTAGAGACTATGATAAGTTAATCCACGATCACCAACCCCAAACACCTTTCGACCTTGACAATCCCAAGTTTATTTTAACACACATTTCCTGTCGAAAGACCCGACGTTGACTGAGATGTATGGTCAAACCACCTATCCTCTTTTTCTACCTGTCATTTCCTGAGTAGTTAGAAATATGATCTAGTTTTTCCCAAGTCGTTGTTAGCTCCCGGGACCCACATCGCACCCCGAACCCGTTTTCCACGTCATCTTCATACGATGAAATATTTCGGTGTTGGAGGTTCCCTCTGAAGGATTCCAACGGGAACATACACAAGAATATCGTCGATTCTTGATCTGCCCACTAAGAAAACGATGCGATGCGACATTTCAGCTCTAAGATATGATGGATCTGAAGCATTTAAAGAACCAATTAATTCCAAAATCCCACATTAGTTGCTAATCCGTGCATGAATCAAAAGGATGATTCAAACATGCCGATAAAATGCATGACCCTCCGCTCCTTCATTGTTATTTGCAGAGATTCAGCAGTAGGTTGTTTTGAATTTCACCCATCACTCAAATTAATTGGTTGATATGATTGGTAAGATATTTCCTATTAAATTCTTTTGAGTCACTATAAACAAGATTATTTTGTGAGCAAAGAAGTTCAAAACATCCAGAGGAGCGAGACGAACAATTTGGGGAAGGCTTCCAAGGTCCAGTGAGTATTAAACAACAGGTTTAGCAAGCGTTATAGGTATGTACCGGTATTTGGATTTTTTATGCTTCATTTCTTTCATTTTATCCAATTTTACTCTATTCATAGGCCTAAAGGATTGTTTCCGGCTGTAGGAACAGTGCCTCTGAAGAAACCTACCACCAGGAAATCTCCAAGAGCACCAAATCTACAAGAACCAGGGGTGGGAGAAGGTTCCTCCCTAGCGGTTGCAAGACAATTGGAATTTTCTCCAAATCCTGTGCACATAATAAAAAAAACCACCAAGAAGGCTTTCATTCAGCCCTCGACCTTTGGAGACATAGAGGCAAACATTGGGAGCAAGACAGTTTTCCCGTGTTGGGAAGATATTTTCAAGAAAATCAAGTGGGAGGAATTCCATGAATATACCCCACACAACGATCTCGATAAAAGAATACTTGATGATGAAGTCCTCCCAAATGTTCGTAAGGTGTATTTGCACATGGTGGCGAGCAGCACTCTAGTATCCCCCTGCATAGAAATCCTGCAATGGCTTATCGATCACACCAACACTAAAAGGTGATTGTGTTATGGTGGAGAGAGGATACAAATTTCACCAATTGGACCTTCGGCTAGTACTTGACAACCAACCTAAGGGAGCCGTACATATATCTAATGGCCCTCCTCTGTCGGTTTCATGGGAAGAAATATTGTTCTAGGTTTTCAGAGGCTTAGATGCCTCTATATTTTACTATATCCATTTCCAAAATAGGTTTTAACTCATGTGTCATCATCTCCAAACAACTCAGCACTTTCATATGATAGACTCAGACGATGAAAGACGGAGAACCCCATTCCTTCTACATGGCTTCTTATCTATTGGACATCATCTGTGCCAAGAATGTCTTTGCCAGAATGAAATTGAGTTGGCACGTCTCTGAACTCCCATTCCATGTATTTTTCAACATCTTGTGGGAGAACAGGTACAAGAAACCCTACTCTCTCATATGTGATCAGTTTATCGCACATATTTATTTCTTGTTCTTCAAGAAAGAGTGCCCAAGGTTGTCGGATGTAGCCAAAAATATTATATCAAAAGTGGGTCACTAGTATCTGGATGAGCGCAATAACTACATCAGGGTTTTCGATGCCACCAGAGCACCCTATATGTTAGCTGTATATGTCCTCGATCGATTAATAGTAGGGGAAATCTTCTATCATACCATCTTTCAAGGTTACAATGCTACTCTGGTAAAATATAAGAAGCGGGCCTTCATACCCTATGGATTTCATATTGGTTTCTACATAGTAAAGGACACTGCACAGGCCAAGCAAGAAGGATCAAGACAATTGGAGTCCCGATTGCAGACTGGTTGTTTTCACATGAACGACCCCAAGGGTATGGTCATGAATTACGCATCACAGGTATCATCTTGATGGCCAAATTCCCATGACAGGTTTGAAGCTGAAATCTTCACTGAAAATGATCAAGCCTAGGATGAGGTGGTGGAAAGGATGGCTGAACTGAAGGCAACCATGTTCATAGCCTTGAGCTGGGAGGAGAAAAAAACGGTCCTGGAACAATCAAATCAATAGGTCCTCAAGGCCAGAGAATAAAGGATAGCATATGAATCAACCAAAGTGGTTGAAGCTCCCCATGAAGCCATAGAAACAAAATATATCTTCTAGGTAAACCTGATATAGGACAGGGGTTTTCTTGAGCCTCGGGATGCACTCGAGAGAGGGGCACTCTTGTATGAGCAGGCACAATAGATGATGAGTCGGTTGCAAGATAACCCAGACCTCGTGAGGATTCCCAAGCTCTCGAAAGAGAGCCCAGAAGAAAACTCGGTGGGGCCAAGCGGCCTTGATCTCATAAACCTTGATAACATCAATGGGTAAGATGACCTTGGATCCACAATGCCACCGACCGAATCGCAGGCAGGTGTGATGAATCAACCAGAGATGGGTCAGGTATCAATGGAAACAGGCATGCCTAATCCTTTGAGAGAGTTTATAAATATATATAGTGATGAAGAGATCCTGGAGGCATCTCTCAGGACCCCTACATGTGTCCAAGAAGAAAAGGGACTGGAGAAGACATCTTCTCCTATTCGCAGGGTCCAAACCTAGGAGGTCCCGCAAAAGGAAATAGAAGCCGAAATTGTTCCCCGCACAAAGTGGCTCAATGTGCCAGAGACTCGAGCAGACAATCCGAAGGACAAGTCATAATCAAATGAGCCAAAGGAAGGATCCCCACAAAAGGAAGTCGATGATTCAATGACCGATAAATAAGTAAGTATTGATTCCTTTCTTGACATCTCTATTCCACTCGATACTCAGATCCCATATAATAAATAGGCAGAGGTTGGGCCTTTAGAGCACAATGAGGAAGTTCAATAACCTGACCTTGAATAGATATACACCACCGAAAATCTGGGAAACACACTCCCATGGGGTGATCAGCAGATTCTCGAGCTTGTGGACGAGGTCGCCGATATATATGCTATCATCTGTGATCAAAAGAGGAATTCTATTGTCCAATGGACCACCGAGAAAATGAGGATCACATTGGATCGCTCCATCCTCATCACTACAGAGGATAATTTGATAAACATAGAAAAGGATAGAACATTTGATCTCATTGGCGTGGGAATGGTGATCTCAGATGTCACTCTGGATAGAGCCAAAAGAGATGAAAAGGAGCTAGCTGCCACCCTGAAGGAACTAGAATATTTACGCCACCTAGCTGAGTACTATCAGGGCACCACTAAAACTGTGGTATATCTAAGAAGCAAGTTCGAAGAGGCTTACAACAAATTGACAAAAGAGCGACACCTTTTTACTGCGAATATCGCCTAGTTCTAGGAAGATATTCTCATGACACTCGCGACAAGAAAGGATATCGAGTGATGGTATGAAAGAGCCCAACAAGCCGTAGAGAGGATCAAATACATTTATGTGGTCCAACATGGCCGAGAGAAAGAATAACATGACATCCGGATGCTGAGAAAAAGAAGTCTTGATTGCATAAAGGGATCAACCAAGTATTGGGCTAAGATGTCTCAGGAACCACATTGGGAAATCCAAGAGCAGTGGGGAAAGTGAAAGAAACATTGGGGAAATATCAACAAAGCAATGAAGGATATCAGACTCCCTGAGTTTGACACCCCCGATGACTTCCTCTACTTGTGTGACATATTTGAGTTTCACACCAAGTAAGATGCACTATGGGCCGAAGAGCTAGCCAAAGTGACCGATGCAATGCCAGAACAAGCGCAACAATTTATGGAACACCCGGTTAGAGCTCTGATTGTGCTACAACAGTTAAACACCAGTCTGGTGAAGTACTGGGTGCATGCGGTGGAGGTCAAAGTATTTTACGGGGCTCTGATGGAACAAAATAGATTTCCATGGGCCCAAACCTGTAAAGAATTGTTCATTAGTTGGTCAGAGTATGAGAAAAGTCACCCTTTCAAGTGATATCTTGAGTTGACTGTTAAAGACACTGTTAGAAGAGGATGCCACATGGTGGATTTTGTTTTGTTTAAATTACACTTAGCCGTTATTTTCAGTTGAATTTTATATTATAAATAAGATAATCAACCAATTAGTTAGAGGTCAATGGTTGTTGCAAGAAACTCTTTTGTTTTGGTTTGTTAATAATTATTTCTGAGATACCTTTAATAAAGAAGTCCTTCTGGACCAGAGACAAGATATTTTCATCCAAATGCATGTGTGATTGGACTTGGAGACAAACTAATTCTTATCTCATTTCATGAATGGATGTTGCAATGAGTAAGATAAATTAAATATGTTGTCAAGTTATCTAGTGCAATGTTTTTTTGTTATTTTCTTTAATGATGAAGATGAATTGTTGTGTTATTATGTGATGAATGATTAATTAGGTGAATTATTTTGCTTGCCATTCTTTTATCGTGTTAGCACCCTGTAATTTTCCCAAGGTAGAGGAGGCAGTCACAAAGGCAACATCAAAACCACTTCGAGTCTTGGATCTAGCCCTCCAAGACTCAGAGAGGGATCTCTTTGTCAAATTTATCTTTGTTATAGATTTGATCTTAGGCTAGCTATGCAGAAGAGGATATGTTCTTGGAGTTTTCTGGTTGAGACAACAAAAGAATACCATTGAGCTATGGGGTATGTGAAAAGTTAGAAATTAAGCATAGGTCTATAAGGTATTTCCACAGTGAAAGTTAATGCAGATGTTGGATCCTTTAGAAATAAAGTGATGTAAAAGAGGAACAGATGAGATAATCAACTACAACAAAAAAGCATTCAATAATTTCTTTATTGTAGTATCAGAGGAAAACATTAAGATTCTCAAAAGCACTACACAGAGTATCAGGGATAAATTATGCGTTAAATCTCCTTTTGAAAATTAGAAAGAGAGAAACATAATGAAGACTAATTAGAATCACATTCAACAAAGAAAGAAAAACTTCACCAATCGTCGACATATAGGAATCCTGTGAAAAAGTCCCTTTGTATTCCTGGTGAATCAGAAAAATACCATAGAGAATAGCCTTCCTCGGTGCAATGATAAACAACCTTTTACATTAAAATACTCTGATTAAATAGGGGATATCCCCCAACAAGTTGTGTGAGTCGGATTTAACCACCTCGGCCAAAAATAGCCACAAATCCCCCAAAATCTGGAACTGTCCGTGATGAAAGACGGACCTAATTTCTGCAAAAAGGGGTCCGAACAGACATCTGTTTCTCTTCAACGCTGACACCTGGGAAAAAAATGAAGGATTTTATTGTATATGGGCATGTGATGGACAAAAA
>JZKD02S1705492.1:407852-423978 GCA_000966675.3 Picea glauca
GCCGAAAATGAACCCCTGCAAAGGACTCAATTATTGTTTCAAGAACTTGTCCAATGCATTTGATCCTAGAAGACTCAACATTATCTAGAAACACTTGTTTTCATTCCTCAACCCTAGTTAACGGTCTGTGATCTAGACTTGATATGAAAAACTTCCTCTGATTACAAGGATCACATAGAGTGGGTGTGTGTTGTGGTTTTCACATATTGTTAATTGATGCAGGAGAATCCTTTCCACCTCAGCAGTGCGCCAACTATCTAGAACATCAAAGATCATTCAAGGAAGGGAGAGGCGCAACCATCCCATTTTTAAATTTTAAAATATAAATTTAATGCAATTAAATGTTGTAAGGCTAGAAGGGACGAGTTGATGCCTTTGTATAGGAAGTAGATAGAAAGGTCTCTAATGTGGTTTTATTTGTACATATCTCGAGCATCGCCTCAGATCTGAAGTGTTTGTGGCCATTCAATGTAATAAGCCTCAATATATATGAATTGTAAATGTTGATTAGAAACCACTAGAGAAGTTGGAGGGAAAGGCTCGAGGAGCCCCTCTTGTATAAAACTTTGTATCATATGCCCAGAAGAGGTTGTTGAAAGTTGAGATTAAATCATCATAATCCAAGGAGAGGAGAGTTGAGACTCTGTTGCAGTCCATCCTATACACATTGTAATTATGCATCCAGATTAATGGAAAGAGGCGTTTTTCTAGCCTATGTGTTTTCTAGGTGTTTATGTGTTTTATGAATGCATTTGAATTTCATTTGTGTGTTATGTAGGAATATGTTGTAAATGTATGAATAGGTTCCATATGCAGGGTGAAGATAGATTTTGCTATATGTTTGATAGTTGTTGATTTGTTATGGGTTCTTTAGGCTGTGCAAGGAGTGCACAATGGGGTATTGGAATATCTGTAGCCAAAGCAAGGAGTGCTCATTTGAACTCTTTTGAGTAAGAGAAGAACGTTCCAAGACGGAACACCAGAGAAATCAAAACTCAAGAGGAGCCTAAAGGTTGTTGAACACCTTGGAGGAGAAATTATGCAGAGAAGGCACAGAAGACAAAGTTGTTGAACACTCTGTAGAACTTGTCCAGGAGGGCATTGAGAAAGTGCAAGTGTGCATGAAAGGACTCTTTTTGAGTTCAAATGGAGAGAAGAGTGTCAAGAGGAAGACACCCACAGATTTAATGAACACTGTGTAAGCTCAAAAAGGTGTTTTTTGAGCACAAGTTGCCAAGAGGGCACATATATCCCTTCAAGGAGGAAAGGAGAAAATACCTATGAGGCCCAAGAAGTTGAATTTATGGAGAACCAAAGTTGTTGAACATGCTAGGAAAGATATCTGCAAGTGTGCATTGAGAAGAAGGTGTCAGGAGGGCACAAGAATCCTTTTGAAGGAGAAAGCAAGGGTCGAGACCCTTAAATATTCGAGCCAATTCAAAGGCTCAGGGGGATAGTTCCCTTGCACACAAAATCTCAGCAGAGAGGAGAAAAAGGTCGATACCTTTAGGGTCTGAGCCACAGACAAGCTCAGGAGAGTCAATGTAAGGAGTGTACATGAGAAAGCTGATTCAATATCAAAATCTTGAGAGGATAAGCATAAGTCAAGACCCAAGTAGCTGGGTTCACAAGAGAAGGTTCAAGGGCCAAACCGTTTGAGCACTTGTAAATTTTCCCAAATTCAAGAGAATGAAGGTGCTCATGAGGATGATCCATAGAATCCATTGGATCAAGTTGTAGGAAGAGATCTGGAACTTTATATCTACATCCAACATCAAGGAGGAATTTGTAAAGGAGGAGAACAAATCCCATTTGTCGGATCTGGGCACGTGGATCGAAATTCGTTCGATCTACGTAAAGTGCATGAGCCTTAATATTCTTAAGTGCACAAGGATATTGGACTCACCGAAGTCTCGAAGTCTTGAAGTAGATTGGGACTGCCCATCATTCAAAGGGACATGTGGTGGAAATCCACACACCTCAAAAAAATAACACTTTAGGGAAAAGTGGGAGTGGAGTGTGCAAAACTCCTGAAGCCCGAAGTTATGAAGTTCATAAGAGCCATCCATCGGAAGTGGACAGGTTTTAGTAGATCCTTCACTTTGGAGGAAAGTGAATGTGGTGAAGCCAAAACCCCCGAAGCATGAAGTAGCAAAGTCCATCTTGATCGTTGATCTAGGAAGGACATGCATCACCAGATCGTAGACTTCGGGGAGAAGATGAGGAGAAAGCGAAGCGTTAACCAGGGGTTGTCTAAATCTCCAAAAGGTAAGAATATAAATCCTATTCATCAATTGTGTGGGCACATGGTGCCATATCTGTCACTTTGGAAATAGAGCAATTTGAGGAAAGCAGAGAATGGAGACACAAAAAATACCAAAGGCTGAAGCATCAAAGTCTATCTGAACCGTTTGTTGGAGAAAGATGCGTGGCGGAAGATCTGCCACTTCGGAGGACTGACAGTCTGAGGAAATAGAGAAAGGGGGTGTTGATTGCAAGTCATCTAAAGTAAAATAAAAGGACATTCCTTGACTGTTGATCGAGGTGAGAATGTGGTGCTCAATCCAAAGCTTCGGGTAAAGGTTATTTCGAGGGAAAAAGGCATTGGAATGTTCATAATTCTTGAACATCGAAGTTTTGAAATGGATCATAGTTGTTGGATTCCAGAGAAGCACAGACCATAGATCTGGTCTAGGAGTTTTCATCGATTCAGATTTTGGGGAAAAAGAAGGTAGATGCGTTCAAAGGTGCCGAAGACTGAATTCACGAAGAGGATCACAACCGTTATTTGTTGGAGGAGTATGAGATGTAGGTCTTTCCCGAGTAAGTTCATTGGTTCGAAGTTCAAAGGTTTTGGATTTAGCTGTTGTGAAAAAGGCCGAAGCCCGAATTCTGAAGTGCCTTTAGGATGTTATCCCCGAGTCACAACCCAAGGTCATATGAAGAAGAAGCGGCCTAGCATAGGGAGCTAGTGCCCGTCACTCAAATTTCTAAAAGAGAACAGGGTCTTAGGAGGCACCCGTGGATTTCATAGATCATGCGCTTTAGGGAGAAAAGAGGCCTGTGTAAATTGATTTTTAGTTCTAGAAGGGGCCCGAAGGGATAATTCAACTCAGTGTTTTGAACGATCCTAGATCAGGAGGTCGTGAATGTTGGAATTATTAACACAACTGAGAGGGGGGGGGGCTGAATCAGTTGTTACTGTGCTTAAACAATTTTCACAGTTTTAATCTTTCTCCAAATGACCATAAAAAATTATACTACATATAGACAACATAAATAATGAGCATCACTCACACATAAGATATACACAAAGAAAGGATTTCACGAGGAAACCCATAAAGGGAGAAAACCTCTTCTTCTTCGAAATGATAGGCAGTCTTTTAAGTTCTATACATCATCTCTAATTGAGCACCAACTCAATGTGAGGCTACTACCTCTATTTTAAAAGCTCCAACTTGTTTGAGAGTACCAACTCTCTAATTTCTCTAGCACCAACTAGAAGGAAGCACCAAATCCCTAAGTGTTCCAGCACCAACTGGATGGAAGCACCAACTTCCAGTTACATAGGCACCAACCTGTGTAACAGAGAACAACTGTTCTCCCTTGCACCGCCCTACCACCCTATTACAAATAAATGATTGAATAATCAACAACAAATATGAATCATTTCTTACCACTTCTTCACTGTTCTACAATTCTTCTCTGCTACACTATTCTTCTTCTCTATTCATACTTGGCTTGACTTGCTGTCTCTTTCTATCTATTCCTTCTCTATTCTTCTCATGCTCTTTGATATGTGTACCTTATACTCTCTTCTCCCTTTATCTTTTGTTCAGGTTCTGGACCTTTTCTCTGTGATTTCTTCACACTGCGCATACTGTAATTTTACCTTTCTATAGTTCAAATTTTTCAATCCAAATAGATAACCATGCACTGTCTCTATGATTTGATTTTATGCACCACTTTCACAACAGTTACACTTCGAATCTTCTGAGGAAAAAGAAAACCGTCTCAGCAACTGAAATGCCAACCGATCAAGAATCATGAATTAGTTTAGCTAACTGATTCGTAACTGATCAAATAACTATGAGATCGAACAGTAGCCCTCCAATCATATTCAAGTTTATCTACACCATTGGATGAACTTTATTAATCTTGCCTTTAAATCAGGTTTCATCATTTTGGCATTCCTATGGCCAAGTGTCTCGACACTTCATGTCGCGATCTCTGAAACTTCGATACAGAGATTTTATGCGCTATCTCCTTCCTCTATATGACCAAGGCCATGACCAAGTGCTTATGCATAAAGTGCTTTTCATGATTTCGCGTTTCGGCATTTCGGGACTCCTGATGTTGAAAGTCTCTGACTTCTCCATCTCCCGATAACCGAAATCCCAGTATCAAGTACATCGAAAAGGGAGTCGGATCAATGATCCACGATGTCCTCGAACCAAGGGCTCATATCATTTCACCATTTTGCATTTTGTGATTTCGGCATTCTTGTGGTTAATATTATTTGACATCTCCAACTTTCGATCCGCGAAACTTCGAAATGGAGTTGGATCGACGGTCCAAAACACACCTTGGTCTGACAGCTATGACTAAATCATGATTTCGACATTCCTGTGGTTAATAATATTTGATATCTCCAACTCCTGATCTACGAAACTCCAAAATGGAGTCGAATCAATGGTCCAGATCACACCTTGGTCTGATGGCTCAGATCATTTCATGATTTCGCATATCGCGATTTCGACATTACTGGGTTAATAATATTTGATATCTCCAACTCCCTATCTGTGAAACTCCGAAATGGAGTCAGATCGACGGTCCAGATCACACCTTGGTCTGACGTCTCAGATCATTTCGCGATTTCGCATATCGTGATTTCGACATTCTTGTGGTAATGTTTCTTGACTCTTCCAACTCCCGATCTACGAAACTCTGAAATGGAGTCTTTGACATGCTCTAGTATTCTGCCATGCGTCCCTCTTGGATCAACAGTCAAGATTTTATCAAGACTTTGCAACTCCACGAGCCTTCATTGTGCCTGATCAATGATCCATATTTGGCCTTGATCTAATGGTTGAGATTATTTCACGATTTCGCATATCGCGAGTTCGAGAGGCGAAAGGCTGGAGCAATTCATACCTTTGACTCTCCAGTGAACGAAATGATAACCTGTGTCCACATGTCCTTCCCATAGATGGACCGTCCTCCTTATTTCAAGATTTTGTATACCCTCTTTTCCTTGCACTTTAAGGAACGTGCAGGTTCTCCTTGATCTAACGACAAGTCAGACCCCACACTTGGATGTAACACTTGAGATCTGTCCTCCTCTTCTGTGCGTTCGGTTTCTATACAAAAAGATCTGACGATCCTCCTTCTTTCGGTAATTTTGAAAGGGATCCAATGATCATAAATGATTCTCCTCTCGAGCTTACATTGTTCCGCTTACTTTGATCTTTCCATCAATGATCTGCCAATAATCCTCTGCACTATCTCTTCTGAGATTATTCAAATTTTCTCTGCAGCATCTTCCCATAATTCTCATCTGTTACATACTTCTTTTACTCATGCCATCTTCATTGTTGTACTTGCCATCAATGACAAGCATGCGCTATATGTTAAATATTTTCCAACAATCTCCCCCTTTGGCAGTGATGGCAACACAAGAACCCACGCACCCACATGCACCGAGACTCTTTTCTCCCCCTTTGACATCAATGTCAAAGAGGAAACATGCTCCCCCTGAGCGATTGCAGTACATACTCCCCCTGTTAACTATGAGAAGCTTAGAAATGCACCAGATATTCAATAAGTACTCCCACTAAATAGGTGAACATATTATATACAAGAAGTTATAACCCCCAACTTGTGATGAAGATATCCAAAATGGGTTGCTACTAATGGCTTAGTAAAAATATCAGTAATCTGTTCTGTGGAAGGAATATAATTCAATTGAACAATTATGTTTGTAACTTGTTCTCTGAGAAAATGGTACTTTTTTGGGATATGCCTAGTCTTGGAATGAAGAACAAGATTCTTAGAGACACTAATGGCACTGGTATTATCACAGTGAATTGGAATGGGATCAGTGTAAGTTACCTTCAAATATGCAAGAGTTTGAATCATCCATAAAATTTGTGTGCAGCAAGTAGAAATACCAATGTATTCTTCCTCTATAGTTGATAATGAAATGGATCCTTGCTTTTTGCTGAGCCATGTTACTAATGAGTCACCCAAAAAGAATGCTCCTCCACTGGTGCTTTTTCTCTCATCAACACGGTTTGCCCAATCTACATCTGAATAAGTAGTTAATTGAAAATTATGATTTCTGGGGTACCACAGACCATAAGTCATTGTTCCCTTCAAGTATTTGAATATCCTTGTGATAGCTACCAAATGACTTTGTTTAGGTGTTGACTGATAACRACCTACCATTCCAACAACTTGCATTATATCGGGACGAGATGTTGTGATGTACAAAAGATTTCCTATCATAGAGCAATATGTCCTTTGATCAACATCAGGTGATATATCATCTTTAMTCACCTTGCAACCAACCACCATTGGTGTACTAATAGGAGAGGAATCCTCCATCTAAAATTTCTTCAACATCTCTTTCAAATATTTTTCTTGAAAGATAAAAATTCATGCAGAACTCTGTTTTACTTGTAAGCCAAGAAAATATGAGAGTTCTCCTATCATGGAAATCTAAGACTCTGTTTGTATAGATTTAGCAAACCACTTGATAGATGGTTCATTAGTACAACAAAAAATCATATCATCTAAATAAACCAAAACAACTAGTAAATTATCACCTTCATATTTAATGTAGAGATTGATGTCAACGGTACCTTTCTTGAACCCTTTGTCATGTAAAAATTTGTCCAGTCTATAATACCAAGCTCGTGCTTCTTGTTTCAGTCCATATAATGCCTTCTTCAGCTTGCAAACATAATTAGGATTATCAGTCAATGAGAATCCTTTAGGTTGTTCCATATATACTTCTTCTTCTAGATCTCCATTAAGAAACACTGACTTAACATCCATCTGATACACTTTAAAGTTCTTATGACATGAGTATGCAAGGAACATTCCGATGGCCTCCAATATTTACACTGGTGCAAAAGTTTCATCAAAGTCCTGACCTTCAACTTGTGCATACCCTTTACAGACCAATCTGGCTTTATTTCTAACAAATTTTCCTTTTTCATTCATTTTATTTTTGAATACTCATTTTGAACCTATTACATTCTTATCTTCTGGTCTAGGTACAAGCTCCCAAGTATTGTTTTTCTCAATTTGATCAAGCTCTTCATTCATAGATATAATCCAATCATCATGCTGGTTGGATTCATTAAAAAATTTAGGTTCAATCATAGATAAAAAAGCGACATGAGATTGTTCTAAATCTTTAATCAATTTTCTTCTTGTCTGAACTCTTTTATTTATGTCTCCGATTATCTAATTTTTAGGTTGATTCTTTCTAACAATTTTGAGAGGTGAGTTTGTTTCTTTCTGCTTATTTATATCATCTTGAGTATTTGTATCTTCATCTAATTCTGTTTCTTCTTTTTTTGATCCTTGGACCTGTTCATCTTCATCTTCAACTATATTCTTTGTTCTTGGTTCAACACTTCTTACATTTCTAACTGGGATTTCTTCATCAACTTTTATGTATACAATCAACTAGTTTTTGTAGCCTCTTATTGTAACATATGTACCCTTTACTATTTGTGGCATAACCCAAAAAGATACCTTCATCATCCCTGTCATCATATTTGCCAATATTTTCATCATTGTTCTTGATATAACATTTACTCCCAAATAGTTTAAAATACTTGATTGAGGCAGGTCTTCCAAACCATAGTTCATAGGGAGTCTTGTCACTGTGTGGCCTGAGATGAGATTTGTTAAGGATATGAACAACTGTCTGAATTGATTCCACCCAATATTTCTGAGGTATGTTCCTTTCATTCATCATTGATCTTTCCATTTGCTGTACTGATCTATTATGCCTCTCAACAACTCCATTTTGTTGTGGAGTCCTTGGAATTGTATACTCTCTTTTGATCCCATGTTTATCATAGAAATCTTTGAAGATCCATGAAATAAAATCTCCTCCTCTATCCGACCTTATTGCCTTCAATCGTTTTCCTGTTTGATTCTCGGTCAGAGCCTTAAACACTTTGAATTTTTCAAATGCTTCGGATTTTTCTTTCAAAAAGGAAACCCAAGTTAATCTAGAATAATCATCAATAATCAACATAAAGTAATTTTATTTTCCTGTACCTTCTTTCCTTGATGGTCCACATAGATCCATATGTACTAACTAGAGAGGTTTTTATGTTGAAGTAAAGTTTTTAGATTTAAATTGAGTTCAAGTAAGCTTTCCTATATGACAGGGTTTACAAATAGAGTCATGTGGTTTTGATATCTTCAAAAGATATTTTACTGCCCCATTGTTTCTGATCTTGATTATATGATCAAAATTTATATGTCCAAGTCTTCTATGCCACATCCAACTTTCATCATACTTTCTTAAATGACATTCTTGTTTTTTTTCTTTTAACACATAGACATTGTTTTCTGTTCTTATTCCTTTTGCAACTAGCTGTCTTAAATTCACATATTTTATTCTACAATCTTTAGAGGTAAAAACAACTTCACATCCTCGGTTATAGACTTGACTGACACTAAGTAGATTATGTTTCAGACCTTCTACAAATGGTACATCTTAAGCTTTCTCTTTGCCATTACTCAAACTTACCATTACTTTACCTTTTATTTTACCTAGTGCATCATTTCCAAAAGTTACATTCCCTGATTTACTATCACTTAGAGTTAGAAACTTACTTTTGTCTCTTGTCATATGTTTGGAACATCCACTGCCAATATACCAGGGATTCTTTTGTCTTTGGGCTGATAACACTAGTCCACACTTGTCGTCTTCTTTCTTCTTCCAAACCATGACATTTTCAGTAGTGGGAATCAAATTTGACTTGTAGTTTTTTAAGTGACAATCCATAGCTTTATGTCCATAATTATTGTAGTTGTAACATTTTGGTTCACGAAATAATAGATCATAACGATTGTTATGCTCGTAACTGTTGTGATATTTTACCTGTGTCCTTATCCCAGTCATCACATGATTTATAGTCTGTGATTGTTTGTTGCTTGGCTGTCTCAATTTTTGTGGTGGCAGATAATTATTCCTTGAAAAACTTGATTGCTCATATCTAAATCTTAAAGAAAAGTTTATAGCTTTATGACCAAAATTAGAGAAGAAAAAACAATAACCATAGAAAAAACCTTTGTACCTTGTAAAATTATGTCTTCTTTGAGGAGATCGATTTCTTTCATGCCGATAATCTCTCTGATCTACGAACTCGGTTCTGGTATTTTTTCTTTCATTCATTCTTGGTGGTTGTTTTTATTTCTTTGTTTTTGTAGAGTGATTGTTGTCAATGTTTGAGGATTTCAAAAATTTGATAGGTTCTATATTACTTGGATGGTCACTACTTGATCCTTCTTCATATCCCAATCCAGATTTCAGCTTTGGGTTTCTTTACCTATTTAGAATGGAGGTTAAACCTTCTGAGGCTTTAATACTTGGTAGATTTTGATGATACAATCCTTTAAACTTCTCCATTTCTTTTCTGGTTTTTACTATCTGTTCTTCTAAGGCTTCACACCTGGCTTTCTTCTCTGACAACTTTTTTTTCAGTATGTCTTCTATTTGCTTTGCCTCTTCTAATTCCACTTTCAGCAGAGCAAAGTCTTCATCAGGCTATTTACTGTCTTTCTCGAACTGTATCAACAATTGTTTTTGCTTTCTGTTTTTAATTCTGAGTCTGTCAATTTCTTCCAGTGCACTGATCAGTTCTCCTTCCATATCAACCCCAACTTCTTCATTATTATCATCACTGTCTGTGATTTTACTATCATAAACCTCTTTGTCCATAAGCATGAGGTCATTTACCTTATCTTCACAAGAAGAGTCACTATTGGTGTCTTCTAAGGAATTGTCATTATTTGCAACCAAACTTTTCTTCTTACTATATTTCTTGAATTTGTACTTCTTTTCATCATCATAATTCTAGTCCTTTTTCTGATGGGGACACTTAGATGAAAAATGGCCTAACAGTTAAATCATTTGAAGGGCAACTTGCCTTGATATTTTCTTGATCCTTTCTTTAATCTTCTCACAAATTTTGCCTCAATATCATCTAATTCAGAATCAATATTCTTGTCTGCTTTAAACGATGCTTCTCTAGTAATGGATTTATATTTTCTAATTCTCATTTCATATGCAGTTAAAGTTCTTAGAAGTTGATCAATGGACAGAGTTTTAAGATCATTTAGTTCTTCTATTGCAGAGACTTTTGGATTAAATTTATCAGGCARAGATCTTAAAATCTTCTGAACTAAGAGTGATTCTTCAAACTTCTCACCAAGACCCTTCATGGAATTCACAAGTTATTCAACTCTTAAAAAATA
The DNA here is from genome assembly GCA_000966675.3 of Picea glauca. Classification (NCBI taxonomy): domain Eukaryota; kingdom Viridiplantae; phylum Streptophyta; class Pinopsida; order Pinales; family Pinaceae; genus Picea; species Picea glauca. The sequence continues at coordinate 418,362 of JZKD02S1705492.1, forward strand.
CTTGCTAACTGTTTCATCTTCATTCATCTTTAGTTGTTCAAATTTGAACCTAAATGTTTGAAGTTTAGAATCTTTTACTTTCTCATTTACTTCATAGATGCTAATAAGTTTATCCCACATTTCTTTGGCAGTTTGAAGATGCATCACCTTTACAAACTCGGCTTCTACAAGTCCATTCAAGATAGAATTCATTCTCTTAGCATTAAAGATAAATTCTAACTTATCATCCTTGGAATATAGCACAACAGGATTTATATATCTAGTCTCTACTACATCCCAAACATCAGCACCTAAGGCCATTAGGTATGTTCTCATTCTAACTTTCCAAAAGGAAACATTTGTTCCATCAAACAGAGGAGGCTTACTGGCTGAAGTCCCTTCATGGCTTGTCATGTTTAAGCTTACAGATATACCTTTAAATAAAAGGAACCCGCTCTGATACCAATTGTTGGAATTATTAACACAACTGAGAAGGGGGGGGTGAATCACTTGTTACTGTCCTTAAACAATTTTCACAATTTTAATCTTTCTCCAAATGACCATAAAAAATTATACTACATATAGACAACATAAATAATGAGCATCACTCACACATAAGATATACACAAAGACAGATTTTCACGAGGAAACCCATAAAGGGAGAAAATATCTTCTTCCTCGAAATGATAGGCAGTCTTTTAAGTTTTGTACATCATCTCTAATTGAGAACCAACTCAATGTGAGGCTACTACCTCTGTTTTACAAGCTCCAACTTGTTGAGAGCACCAACTCTCTGATTTCTCTAGCACCAACTAGAAAGATGCACCAACTCCCTGAGTGTTCTAGCACCAACTGGATGGAAGCACCAACTTCCAGTTACACAGGCACCAACCTGTATAACAGAGAACAACGGTTCTCCCTTGCACCACCCTGCCAGCCTGTTACAAATAAATGATTGAATAATCAACAAAACAGATGAATCATTTCTTACCACTTCTTCACTGTTCTGCAATTCTTCTCTGCTACACTATTATTCTGCTCTATTCATACTTGGATTGACTTGCTGCTTCTTTCTATCTGTTCTTTCTCTATTCTTCTCATGCTCTTTGATATGTGTACCTTCTACTCTCTTCTCCCTTTATCTTCTATTCAGGTTCTGGACCTTTTCTTTGTGATTTCTTCACACTACGCATACTGTAGTTTTACCTTTCTACAGTTCTAATTATTTTTCAATACGAACAACTAACCACACACTGTCTCTATATTTTTCTTATATGCACCACTTCCACAACAGTTACACTTCGAAACTTCTGAGGCAAAAGAAAACCGTCTTAGCAAATGAAACGCCAACCGATCAAGAATCATGAATCAGTTTAGCTAACTGATTCGTAACTGATCAAATAACTATGAGATGGAACAATATCCCTCTGATCATATTCAATTTTATCTGCACCGTTGGATGAACTTTATTAATCTTTCCTTTAAATCGGGTTTCAACATTTCGACATTGTTGTGGCCAAGTGTCTCGACACTTCATGTCGCAATATCTGAAACTCTGATACAGAGATTTTCTGTGCTAGATCCTTCCTCTATATGACCAAGGCCATGACCAAGCACTTATGCATAAAGTTCTTTTCATGATTTCCCATTTCGGCATTTTGGGACTCCTGATGTTGAAAGTCTCTGACTTCTCCATCTCCTGGTAACTGAAATCTCGGTATCAAGTACATTGAAAAGGGAGTCAGATCAACGATCCACGATCTCCTCGAACCAAGGGCTAAGATCATTTCATCATTTCGCATTTCGGCGTTCGTGTGGTTAATATTCTTTGACATCTCCAACTTCCGATCCGTGAAACTTCAAAATTGAATCAGATCAACAGTCCAGATCACACCTTGGTCTGACGGCTATGATTAATGCACGATTTCTCATATTGCAATTTCAACATTCCTATGGTTAATAATCTTTGATATCTGCAACTCTTGATCCAAAAAACTCTGAAATGGAGTCGGATCAACGGTCCAGATCACACCTTGGTCTGACGGCTCAGATCATTTCGTGATTTCGCATATCGTAATTTCAGCATTCCTGTGGTTAATAATCTTTGATATCTCCAACTCTTGATCCGTGAAACTCAGAAATGGAGTCGGATCGATGGTCCATATCACACCTTAGTCTGACGGCTCAGATCATTTCACGATTTCTCATATCGCGATTTCGACATTCCTGTGGTAATCTTTCTTGACACTTCCAACTCCTGATCCGTGAAACTCTGAGATGGAGTCTTTGACATGCTCTGGTCTTCTGCCACGCGTCCCTCTTGGATCAATGATCAATATTTTATCGATACTTCGCAACTCCATGAACCTTCATTGTGCCTGATCAACGGTCCATATTTGGCCTCGATCTAATGGTTGAGATTATTTCACGATTTCGCATATCGCGAGTTTGACAGGTGAAAGTCTAGAGCATTTCATACCTTTGACTTTCCAGTCAGCGAATTGCTGATCTGTGTCCACGTGTCATGCCCGTAGATGGATGGTCCTCCTTCTTTCAGGATTTTGTATACCCACTTCTCCTTGCACTTTAATGAACGTGCAAGTTCTCCTTGATCTAATGACGGTCAGACCTCGCGCTCGGATCTAACGCATGAGATCTGTCCTCCTCTTCTGCGCGTTCTTTTTGTCTACAAACAGATCTAATGGTCCTCTTTCTTTCAGGAATTTTGAAAGGGATCCAACGATCAGAAATGCTTCTCCTCCCGAGCTTACTTTGTTCCTCTTACTCTGATATTGCCATCGATGATCTGCCAACAATCCTCTGCACTATCTCTTCCGAGCTTATTCAATTTTTCTCTGCAGCATCTTCCCATAATGCCCGTCTGTTGCATACTTCCTGTACTCATGCCATCTTCATTGTTGTACTTTCCATTGATGACAAGCATGCACCATCTGTTAAATATTTTCCAATAGTGAAACCCTGAGGAGAGAGAGGGGGTGTGTGTCAGAGTGGTATTAGAGCTTTATTTTTCTTAGAGACCACAGGAAAAGGAAAAATGAGAGAATGGCTATTGAATTATATAAGCATTGTCGAGGAAAGGAATGCCAACAAAAAAACAAATAAGAATTGGGCAAATAGATCAAAGAAATCAGAGTATAAATGGATAGGATAATGTTGAATATGCAATAAGAGGCATAGGTACGCTGGAGGTATGAGTGGCCCATGAAGTAAAAAGAAATATGGCATGTTCAGAAGTTGTTTTCCAGAAGGAAACAACAAGTGTTGAGGAGGTGGCTGAGGGAAGATGAAACCCTTAGCAACACAGAGGAAGTGGTTTACATCTATGAACCGAAGACTGGAGAAACCATTAGTGAGGAGGAGATGAGATTATTTTGTCTCATTGACTTCTAGGACGACAATGGTGAAATTTCAGGTTTCCAAGAGGGCAATGAGAAGAGATCATCTGATGATCTCATAGACTGCTAGGAGGGCAGTGATGAAATTCCATATTTCCAGGTGGGGAAGGGAGAAGAGGTGAACTCAGAGGTGATTTCAGAGCAATAAGGAGTAGGATCAACAGTTTTTTCTGGTCATTGGGGGAATAAAAATATTCCTACCAACTAGTCAAGCAAAGGCTAGTGCACAAATTCCAAGTGCAATAGAAGAAAAAGGAGGACAATAAGTTTTGGCTATCATTAAGGAGGATAAGGAGAATACACTAATGTCTGCCCCAATAGAAAAAGAGGAGCACATAGTGGAGTTTCTCACTCAGTGGGAGATGTATTTGAAGTTACTGGAGGATTGGTTGGACAATCCAAAACTAGATAAAGAATTTCAAGATGTAGTCATGGAAAGAGTAGTGGAATGCCAACATGAGGAGCAGTTGGAGGAAGTTGCAGATATGTCAGCAGAGGAACTAACATGATTTGAGTTGTCAGAGGAGATGGCTCGACAGAAGTCTAGTAAGGAGGTTGAAGAATATGAATCTGAAGGGAAGTGGCAAGCTAGTGCTAGAGGAGGTGAAGACATCGTGGGAGATCAGGATGATCTACCCTTAGCTCAACATGAGGAAATGCAACAGACCAGTCTACATGAAAGGAGGAGACATCCAATAAATTAGTTGGAAGAGGTCATTGGGGAGGTAAGAGAGTTAATGTTGAGGTCATCACAAGAAGTTGTTAGTAGGAGCAAGCTAAATAGAGGAGGACTTGCAAGAGTAGCAGGGAAGCAATAGAAACAATAGAAAAGAAGAGGAGAAGGCAGACAACTCCATGGAAGAGTTTGGGATCTAGGTGGATTTCAACAACAGAGTAGAGGTGTAGTGTTCCCAAGGCCGAGCCCCGTTGTAAACCATGTTCTGAAAGGAATTGTAATTACATTTTATAGGCCGGTGAGTTAAGTGCTTATAAGCTGGAGGCTTATGTGTTTGTTAGGCCAGGGAGCCTAAGTGTTGAAGGCCAGGAGCCTACTGTTGTATATGTAATCATGCAGAGCAATTAATAAAATATAAACACCACCATGTGCAGACCGATCATGATGAATGAGTGAAGGGGGACTAAGCATCCATAGAGTGGGCAAGGAATTAGGGGCTGGAAGGTGAGAAAAATGGCTAAGTGTTTGGCCTAGGGGGGCTTAAGCCTGGGAATAATATTTTATTATTATTCTAAAAGAACATGTGCCATTTATGTTTTATCCTATGTTTCCAACCATAAGGAAGAAAACTGCATGCTGAGGAATGCATGCAGTTTCTAGGGTGACAAGTGTCAGCCCCGACCCATGCAAATAAAATGGCCAAGATGAGCCGTGAGAGGGGGCTCCTCAATTGCACCCCAACGGCCTGAGGGCAGGGAACCTCGGAGCGATACGACGGATCCAACCTCTGTAGAAAACATTGTACACCTTCTGAACTGAAAAACCTGTGTTCGTCTGGAGAATCTGTGTGCATCCACTGCCAAGACCGAGCCTGTGCGTGGAGGCCCTGTTTCGAAGCCATGATCGTGAGACCATTCTATGAATTCTGAACTAGTGGTGATTGAGCCTGTGTCTTTTTTCCCTGTGGGATTGTTGTTGCCACGTAGTACTAGACTGTGTGTGGCTTGTTGGCCTGTGAGCGATTCTCTCCAGGTGAGAGAGTATGTTGAGGAAGGATAGGACTCCTGGAAGGAACCCTGTAGCTGCCATAGATCCTGGAGACTTCCAGTCCGGTCTGTTGCTGTAACCCAAGGCAAGGGAGGTTAGCAGCCAAAGGACTGTCCAGGTGACAGAGAAGGTGTATACTCCTGGAGTGGAACAGGCATGTGGGGAATGAGGGTTTGTGGGTAATGAGTGTGAGTGGTTTCTGGGAGAGAATACCTTCCTGTGGTTGTGTATTTTTTTCCCTGTAACCTCAGCCTAGCCTAGGATTCCTTTCTTTGGGGGTGGAGCTTAGTCCCAGCTCGTGGGTGACCCACTGCTGAGTTGATGAGCGGTGCGGTCTAAGGCTAGGAGGTTCGTGGAAGGTCTGCACTTGGTTGGTGGAATCTACCATTGTTAAAAGATAAGTATCTGATTATTCTTTAATCAGGTTTTGCATGACTGTGCTTCTTATGTTATCATGATTTCCACTGTGAATATGAATTAATATGAAATTCTATTGATT
>JZKD02S1705492.1:446573-465001 GCA_000966675.3 Picea glauca
AAACCAATCAAAACCAATCACACTAGTGAAATTTGACATTTTTTATATTTAAAAAAAATACCATAATTATATATGTTTTTAATTTAAATATATTGAATTGCATTAATTATTAGTGCGAATTTGTTATCATATTACCTTAATATCTTATTTTTTCCTACACATAAAGGAAGAAGAGAAAAAAACTCTTTAGTATTATATCAACCTAAATAGAAAATTCCAGTGAATAAGGTATGGACACTCGCTGGTAGAGGAGCAACACCAGCAAGGGATTAAAGGTAACTAAGGGATTTATGCCAGTGAATAACATGAGTCAGGGTTACAAGAAACGAAGGAGGAATAAGTTTAAGAACCCCACAGGTAGATCCTGGAGCATCAACTCTGGAATTTCAAATGAAAGGGTAAACAAGACTCTGATTTAAAACCAGTAAGGTTCTCCACTATCTTTTGCATCTACTGTGCATGAAGGAGGAACAAAGATTCTGCTTTCACCTAGTAAGTCACCAGTTGTTGAGCACTCAACACACCCTAAAAGTTTATGTCAAATTTTACTTTTGGGTAACACTTGGTTTTTTCAGTCTCTAATTCAACTTAAATATGATAAAATTTTGTCTTTTTTTATAATTTTTGTTTCTCGTTTAAGTCTATCTAAGATTGGATCTATACGTGAAGAACCATAGCTAAAAAGACTAACATTTAAATTAAAGAATCGATGGTCAAAACTTTTCCCCTCATGCGCTTAAGAATTTCGGCATTGGAAATAATTAGAGGTGACAAGAGTTGCTCGAAAGAATTGAAGTTAGCAAGTCTCGATCTTCGTTGTCGTCGATAGATGGGAGATTTATTTCGTGAGAAGCATCTTCGTTGTTATCACCGATTTTCGATTCCTTATAAATCAATGAAAGGCTAAAAGAGTAAGCGCTCACGAATAAATAAATGATATCTCCGATAGACAACTTCTGAAATGTTTTTCGGTATCAGGAGTTTTTGAGAATGATAATATACAAGGGAACTACGCGATGGAACTATTTATGAAGGCCAATCCCCGATAAATTTCGGCATCGGCGAGTGTTTTAAAAGATAACCCTTAGAGACTGTGATAATTTAATCCCTGATCATCGACCCCAAACACCTTTCGACCTCGACAATCCTAGGTTTATTTTAACACACATTTCTTGTTGAAAGACCCGATGCCGACTGAGATGTATGGTCAAACCACCTATCCTCTTTTGCCACCTATCATTTCCCGAGTAGTTACACATATGATCTAGTTTTTCCTAAGTCGTTACTAGCTCTCGAGACCCACATCGCACCTCGAACCAGTTTTCCACATCATCTTTATACGACAAAATCAGTTGACGTCGAAGGTTCCCTCTGAAGGATGCCAATAGGAACATACACAAGGATATCGCCAATTCCCGATCTGCCCACTAAGAAAGAGATGCGATGGGATGTTTCATCTCTAAGATACGATGGATCTGAAGCATTTAAAGAACTAATTAATTCCAAAATATCGCATTAGTTGCTAATACGTGCATGAATCAAAAGGACCGTTCGAACGTGCCGATACAATGCATCACCCTCCACTCCTCCACCGTCAACCCACGTAGAATTTATTTGCAGAGATTTGGTGGTAGGTTTTTTTGAATTTCACCCATCACTAGAATTAATTGGTTGATACGATTGGTAAGATATTTTCCATCAAATTCTTTTGAGTCACTATAAACAAGATTATTTTATGCACAAAGAAGTTCGAAACATCCAGAGTAGTGAGACGAGCAATCCGGGGAAAGCTTCCAAGGTTTAGTGAGTATTAAACAATAGGTTTAACAAGCGTTACAGGTATGTACCGGTCTATGGATTTTTTATGCTTCATTTCTTCCATTTTATCCAATGTTACTCTATACATAGGCCTAAAGGATTATTTCTGACTACAGGAACAACGCCTCCGAAGAAACCTACCACCAGAAAATCTCCAAGAGCACCAAAGCTACAAGAACTAGGGGTGGGATAAGGTTCCTCCCCAATGGTTGAAAGACTATTGGAATTTGCTCCAAAGCTGGTGCCTGTCATTAAAAAAACCACCAAGAAGGATTTCATTCAACCCGCGACCTTTGGAGACATAGAGGCGAACATCAGGACCAAGACAGTGTTCCCACGCCTGGAAGGATTTTTCAAGAAAATCAAGCAGCATGAATTCCATGAATATACCTTGTACAACGATCCCGATACAAGAAGACTTGACAATGAAGTCCTCCCAAATGTTCATAAGGTGTATCTTCACATGGTGGCAAGAAGGACTCTAGTATTCCCCTGCATAGAACTCCTGCAATGGATTATCAATCACACCAACACACAAAGATGTTTTATTAATGACGACAATGGCGGGTGTGTTGGGGTTTTCCTCCCAGTGGAACTGCATAATTACTACAAGCTCACAGAGTCGGAAGAATGACTAAACACCGATTTTTTTTAAGCTTCTATGAGAAACACGACACCAACAAGGTGATGGCGTCACGGTGGAGAGAGGATAAAAATTTCACCAATCGGACCTCTGGCTGGTACCCGACAGTCAAGCTAAGGGAGCCATACATCTATGTAATGGCCCTCCTTTGTCGGTTGCATGGGGAGAAAGATTTTTCTAGGTTTTTAGAGGCTTGGATGTCTCTAGATTTTACTGTATCCATTTCTGGAATAGGTTTTAACTGGGGTGCCATCATTTCCTAACAACTAAGCACTTGCATATAACAGGATCAAGAATTGAAAGAGGGAGAAACCCCTTCCTTCTACATGGATTCTTATCTATTGGATGTCATCTATGCCAAGAATGTCTTTGTCGAAATGAACTTCAGCTCGCACATCTCTGAACTCCTAGTCCATGCGTATTTCATAATCTTGTGGGAGAACAGGTACAATAAATCCTACTCTCTCATCTGTGATCAGTTTATTGCATGTATTTATTTCTTGTTATTGAAGAAAGAGTGCCCAAGGCTGTCAGATGCAGCCAAAAATCTTATATAAAAAATGGGCCACTAGTATATGGATGAGCACGATACCTACATCAGGGTTTTCGGTGCTACCGAAGCACCCCATATGTTACCTGTGTATGTCCTCGATCAACTAATAGTAGGGGAAATATGTTATCAAACCATCTTGCAAGGTTACAATGCTACTCTCGTAAGAGATAAGAAGCATGCCTTCATACCCTATGGATTTCATATTGGTTTCTACATAGTAAAGGACACTATGCAGGAGAAGCAAGAAGGGTTAAGCCAATTGGATTTTTGATTCCAGACTGGTCGTTTGTACAAGCATGACCCCAAGGGTCTGGTCCAAAAGCAGACATCACAGGTATCATCCTGCTGGCCATATTCCCATGACAAGTTTGAAGCTGAAATCTTCACCGAAAATGCTCAAAACTGGGATGAGGTGGTGGCAAGGATGTATGAACTTAAGGAAACCACATTCAAAGCCCTAAGTTGGGATGAGAAAACAATGATCCTGGAAGTTGGAGCAATTGGCTCAAGAGGTCCTCATGGATAGAGAAGAATAGATAGATTCTGAATCAACCAAAGCAGTGGAAGCTCCCTAGGAAGCCATCAAAACAACATACATCTCCCAGGTAACCCTGGTACAGGATAGGGGTTTCCCTAACACTCAGGATGCACTCAAGAGAGGGGAATTATTTTACAAGCATGGACAACAAAAGATGAGTCAACTTCGAGATAACCTGGACCTCGTCAGGATACCTAGGCTCCCGATAGATAGCCCAGAAAAAAGATCGGTGGGGCCAAGCGGCCTTGATCTCATAAAACTTGATAACATCAATGGGTCAGATGACCCTAAATCCACAATGCCACTAGACAGATCGTGGACATGTGTGATGAATCAACTAGAGACGGGTTGGGTATCAGTGGAAACAAGCGCACCTAATCCTTTGAGTGAGTTTATAAATATATATAGTGACTATGAGACCCTGGAGGCATCTCTTGGGACCCCTACTCGTGTTCAAGAAAAAAGGGGACTGAAGAAGACTTCTTCTCCTGATCCCAGGGTCTGAACCTAGGAGGTCCCATAAAAGGAAATAGAAGCTGAAAGTGTTCCCGGCAGAAAGAGGCCCAATGCGCCGGAGACCTGAGAAGACAATCTAAAGGACAAGTCATAACTAGACGAGCCAAAGGAAGGATCCCTGCAAAAGGAATTCGAAAATTCAATGGTCGATGGAAAAGTAAGTATAGATTCCTTTCCTGATGTCTCTATTCCACTCCATACTCATATCCCCGACAAGAAACAAGTAGAGGCCAGGCCTTCGGAGCATAACGAGGAAGTTCAAGAACTCGACCTTGAATAGATATACACCACCGGAAATCTGGGAAACACACTCACATGGGGTGATCAATAGATTCCTGAGCCTGCGGCAGAGGTAGCCGATATATATTCGACCTTCTATGATCAAAAGAGGAAGGTTGTTGTCCAATGGACCACCAATAAAAGGAGGATCACATTGGATCGCTCCATCCTCATCACTACAGAGGAGAATTTGATAAACACATAAAATGCTAGAACATTTGAGCTCATCAGTGTGGGGATGGTGATCTCAGATGCCACCCTAGACAGAGCCAAATGATATGAAAAGGAGATATTTTCCTCCCTGAAGGAACTAGAACATTTGCGCCAGTTGGTTGAGTACTATCAGGGCACCACTCAGACCACGGTATATCTAAGAAGCGATTTCGAAGAGGCTTACAACAATATCACAAAAGAGAGACACCTTTTTACTTTGAATATCGTTGAGTTCCAGGAATACACTCTCATGGTACTCATGACAAGAAAGCAAATGGAGAAATGGTATGAAAGAGCGTGGAAAGATGTAGAGAGGATCGAATACATTGATGCGATCCAACAGGGTCGAGAGAAACGAGAACATGGCATTCGGATGCTGAGTAAAAGCAGTCTTGATCACATGAAGCGATCAGCCAAGTATTTGTCTAAGATGTCTCAAGAACCACACTGGTAAATTCAAGAGCAGTGGGGAAAATGCAAGAAACATTTTTGAAATATCAACAAAGCAATGAAGGATATCGAACTCCCCGAGTTCGGCACCCCCGACGACTTCCTCGACTTGCATTACATAGTCGAGTGGCACACCAAGCAAGATGCATTATGGGTCGAAGAGAGAGCAAAAGTGACCGATGCAATGCTAGGACAAGTGTCGTGATTTATGGAACACCCAGTTAGAGCTCTAACTGTGCTACAATAGTTAAACACTAGTTTGGCGAAGTATCGGGTGCATGCGGTGGAGGTCAAAGAATTTGACGCGGATCTGATGGAACAACACATATTTTCATGGTACCAAACCTGTGAAGAATTGTTCATTAGCTGGTCAGAGTATGAGAAAATTCACCCTTTCAAGTGATATCATGAGTTGATTGTTAAATAAACTATTAGAAGAGGACGCCACATGGTGGATTTTGTTTTTTTTAAACTACACTTAGTCGTTATTTCGAGTTGAATTTTATATTATGAATAAGGGCATCAACCAATTAGTTACAGGTCGATAGTTGCTACAAGAAAATCTTCTGTTTTGGTTTGTTAATAATTATTTCCGAGTTACCTTTAATAGAGAAGTCCTTTTGGACTAGAGACAAGATATTTTCATCAAAATGCATCTGTGGTTGGACGTGGAGATGAACTATTTCTTATCTTGTTTCATGAATGGATGTTGTAATGAGTAAGAGCAATTAAATCTRTTGTCAAGTTATCTGGTGCAATGTTTTGATGTTYTTTTCTTTAATGATGAAGMTGAATCGTTGTGTTATTATGTGATGAATGATTAAGTAGGTTAATTATTTTTCCTTCCATTATTTTATCGCATATGTGTTTTCTTTATGATAATTAGTATCTCATATAGTAATTGGATGCTCACATGGTTAATGTATTATTACTAGGCCTGTGATATAGAATTGTTGTCTGCATGTTTGAGTAGCAGGTTATCCCAATATCAACCTCTTCTCCAGTAGTTAAAATTAATCCTGTTTTTGTTGCCAAGTTGGTTTATAGCAACTTACAATGTCACATCAGCCCCACCTAAGAGAAAATACAAAAAGGAGAAATTCCCAACTGAAGGAGAGCCTTCACAAGAAAATGTAAAGCCCATCGATAAACTTTCTGAATCGCAATATCTAGAGAACCATTCCAATATTAAACGCTGTAGAGTCTAATTGGGCCTCAGCGGTGGGTTTGGTTCCTACTATTGAATAAAGAGATCTATTACCCATCAACAACACACTAAGTGGAGGTTTTGGGATTGTTGAACCTATAACATCAGGAATGCATGCACGTTCCTAGAAACACACATGTGTTCTTGTGAGTGTGTATTCTTTCTCACTATGTTTCCACTTTATCGTACAAGATCTTTGTGCACTCACCCACACACACACGTAAATATTTTAGAGAGATTTCAGTAATACAATGAGAAAAAAATTCTATTAATAAATGAAATAGGAAAATAATGTGAAATGTAAATAAATACAAACTAGCTAGGATGGTGGTAGCTTATCATTGAAGAGAGAGTTGTTGGTTATGTTCATTCACAAGAAAACCATTACAAAAGGATAAAATGTTTATTTAGAATAAATAACAAAAACCTAATATGAAAAAAGACAAAATATCCAAAACCCTAACCCTATGAGATAAAGTGGAAAAATGAATGTAGGCGTCGATGAGTCTAGTTGATACGTTAACTTCCTAGGGATGAAAATTCCATAACTAAACTCTATTTAAGGTACACAATGGACAATTGAAAATATATTGATGGGAATAAAAATTCCAATCAAGGATTAGGAATTCCCATATAAGGCTTAATCCATCATAGGGCAAAAAACATTGTTTAGGGCCTAAAAAATGCATCAAAAGTTCAAGACCTGAAAAATTGTAGAAAATTTCCTAGATGGGGAACTATTTTGACTTAATGGAAGAGGTGGGTGGCTATAAATATCCACCTATATAACTATATACCAAGGATATATTCATGTTCCTCTAGGATGAGAATCTATGTTTAGAGTTTGACGTTATTGTTTTCCTCCCTCGGCTATGGTAAAGGGCCTAAGTCTATTGTTTCCCTACCATGGCCATGGTTAAGGCCCTAAGATCCATAAATACTGTGAAAATCATATTAATGCCACCTATATCCAACTCCAATTCCAAATACCCTCTAGTGAGGGCTCATGTTTTGGTTTGTAGGTATTTTTCATGGTCCTTCAACTTGAGAAGGTTCAATTAGGGCATAAGGAATTTTCCTCCCCACTTGATATTATGCTTGTATGCCACATGGAGGCCTACAAAGAATCCTTATAAAGGATTTATGATTTGGTTCAAGACACATTCAAGAATCTTGAGCTTGATAATATTCAACAATATCCCGAGGCAACCAACTCATAGTTCTTGTATCCACTTGGAGGCCTATAAAGAACCTTTACACAACACTCATGTGTCAATTTGTGGACTTGTTAGTATCTTGATCCCCAGAAGATTTTAAGATATATCAAGGAACTCATTTTCATTCCTAAACTATTTTTAAGGAATTGAAACCTATCCTTAGTGCATAAGACCTCTTAATAACATTCATATACATATATGATGACAAAGATTGTTGAGAGAGTGCTTATGTTATGTTTTGTAGGTATTGTTTATCATGATCAAGATGAGTAGGCTATGTTTAGGGTATAAGGTGTGCATGTGTTTCCCTCCCATAATCATGCTTTGTGAGATTGATAAGGTTCATTTACTGCTTAAACCCCTTGTTTTCCCTCCTAACCATGTTTAGACATAAATATCCATTTACACCATACAAAAACAACTCATTTCACATGCATCCCACTTAGATGCTAAAAAACCCAAACCATGGCCCTTACAACCATTCTTGGTGGTGTCCTAAGAAACATCCTTACTTAGGAGCTTTTTTGTGGTTTAATCATTTCACACATATCCCTCTAGTAGGTAAGAGATACTGGATAGTGTTCCCAAGTGGTTTCTTAAGGATTAATTCATGATGCTATATCCAAAGAAGCTTAATGGTTTGTAGGTGTTGTTCATGGTTCTTTCATCTTAGAAGATTCATTTAGGGGAAAAAGGCCCTCATTATCCTCACTTGACCTTGGCTAGACTTTGAAACCCATTCTTCATTGAAAACTAACCTAGTCATGGTGCCCCGATACCCTACATGGAGGCGGATGATATTGTACGCAGATGAAATGTGGTGGTTCAAACACTCTTGTGTGGATTTCAAACCTAATAAGTAATGTTTACAACTAGAGGCTCTTATTTTCATCCCTCTATTATAGATAAGGACATGAGTACCATCCTTTATGGACAAGACCTTGTAATTGCACCTGTGTTCAAATCAGATGACAAAAAACCCTCAAAGAAGGATCATGTCATGGCTTCTAGGTGTGGTTCATGGAGATTGAGCTCAAGATGGTTGAATCAAGGCTCAAGGCTCTTGTTTCTCCCATTGACCATGTTTGGTCCTCAACACCCATTTCCAATGCACAAAACCTACTCATTATGGATGTGTACAATGTGGAGGTCAAAAATGAACCCCTGCAAAGGACTCATTTATTGTTTCAAGCACTCGTCTAATGCATTTGATCCTAGAAGATTCAACATTATATAGAAACACTTGTTTTGATTCCTCAACCATGGTTAACGGTCTATGATATAGCCTTGATATGAAAAACTTCCTCCGATTACAAGGATCACATAGAGTGGGTGTGTGTTGTGGTTTTCAAATATTGTTAATTGATGCATGAGAATCCTTTCCACCTCAACAGAGCACCAACTATCTAGCACATCAAAGCGCATTCAAGGAAGGGAGAGGAGCAACCATACCATTTTTAAATTTTTAAATATAAATTTAATGTAATTAAATGCTGTAAGGCTGGAAGAGACAAGTTGATGCCTTTGTATAGGAAGTAGATAGAAAGTTCTCTAATGTGGTATGATTTCTACATATATTGAGCACTGCCTCAGATCTGAAGTGTTTGTGTTCATTCAATGTAATAAGCCTCAATATATATGCATTGTAAATGGTGATTAGAAACCACTAGAGTAGTTGGAGGGAAAGGCTAGAGGAGCCCCTCTTGTATAAAAATTTGTATCATATGCCCAGAAGACGTTGTTGATAGTTGAGAGTAAATCATTGTAAGCCAAGGAGAGGAGAGTTGAGACTCTGTTGCAATCCAGCCTACACACATTGTAATTATGCATCTAGATAAATGGAAAGAGGAGTTTTTCTAGCCTATGCATTTTCTGGGTGTTTATGTGTTTTATGAATTCATTTGAATGTCATATGTGAGTTATGTATGCATATGTTTAGATGTATGAATAGGTTCCATCTGTAGGGTGAAGATAGATTTTTCTATCTGTTTGATAGTTGTTGATTTGTTTTAGGTTCTTTAGGCTATGCAAGGAGTGCACAACAGGGAATTGGAAACTCTGTAGCCAACGCAAGGAGTGCACATATGAACTCTTTCGAGTAAGAGAAGAGCATTCCAAGAAGGAACACCAGAGAAATAAAAACTCAAGAGGAGCCTAAAGGTTGTTGAACACCTTGGAGGAGAAATTGTGCATAGAAGGCACAAAAGACAAAGTTGTTGAACACTATAGAACTCGTCCAGGAGGGCATTGAGAAAGTGCAAGTGTGCACGAAAGAACTCTATTTCGAGTTCAAAGGGAGAGAAAAGTGTCAAGAGGAAGAAACCCACAAAGTTAATGAACACCGTGTAAGATAAAAAAGGATCATTTTGAGCACAAGTTTCCAAGAGGGAACAGATATCCCTTCAAGGAGGAAAGGAACAAAGACCTATGAGGTCCAAGCAATTCAAGTTCTGGAGAACTAGAGTTGTTGAACACACTAGGAAAGAGATCTGCAAGTGTGTATTGAGCAGAAGGTGTCAGGAGGGAACAACAATTCCTTTGAAGGAGAAAACAAGGGTCTAGACCCTTAAATATTCGAGCCAATTCAAAGGCTCAGGGGGATAGTTCCCTTGTGCACAAAATCTCATCAGAGAGGAGAAAAAGGTCGAGACCTTTAGGGTTCGAGCCATAGAAAAGATTAGGAGATTCAATGCAAGGAGTGTGCATGAGCAAGCTGATTGAGTATCAAAATCTCGAGTGGATAAGCATAAGTCAATACCCAAGTAGTCCAGTTCGCAAGAGAATGTTCAATGGCCAAAACGTTTGAACACTTGTAAATTTTCCCAAATTCGGGAGAATGAAGGAGCTCATGAGGAGGAGCCATATAAGCCATTGGATCAAGCTATAGGAAGAGATCTGGAATGTTAGATCTATGTCCAAAATCAAGGAGGACCGTGTAGAGGAGGAGAACAGATCCCATATGTTGGATCTGGGCACGTGGATCGAAATTTGTTTGATCTACGTAAAGTGCATGAGCCTTAATCTTCTTAAGTGCATAAGGAGAGTGGACTCACCAAAGTCCCTATGTCTTGAAGTAGATCAGGACTTCCCATCATTCAAAGGGACACATGGTGGAAATCCACACACCTCAGAAAAAAAGCACTTTGGTGAAAAGTGGGAGTGGACTGTGCAAAACTCCTGAAGCCTGAAGTTATGAAGTTCATAAGAGACATCCATTGGAAGTGGATAGGTGTTAGTAGATCCTTCAATTTGAAGGAAAGTGAATGTGGTGAAGCCAAAACCCCCAAAGCATGAAGTAGCGAAGTCCATCTTGACCGTTGATCTAGGAAGGACATGCATCACTAGATCGTAGACTTTGGGGAGAAGCTGAGGAGAAAGTGGAGCATTGAACAGGGGTCGTCTAAAGCTCCAAAAGGTAAGAATATAAATACTATTTATCAATTATGTGGGAATGTGGTTCCATATTTGTCACTTCGGCGATAGAGCACTTCGAGGAAAACGGAGAATGGAGACATGAAAAATACAAAAGGATGAAGCATTAAAGTCCATATGAAGCATCCATTGGAGAAAGATGCGTGGCAGAAGATCTGACACTTCGGAGGACTGACACTATGGGGAAGTAGAGCAAGGGGACATTGATTGCAAGTTTTCTAAAGTAAAAGAAAAGGACATGCCTTGACTGTTGATCGAGGTGAGCATGTGTTTCTCAATCCAAAGCTTTGGGTAAAGTTTATTTTGAGGGAAAAAGGCATTGGAATGTTCGTAACTCTTGAACACCAAAGTTCTGAAGTGGATCATAGTTGTTGGATGCTAGAGGAGCCCAGACCGTAGATCTGGTCCATGCGTTTTCACCGATTCAGATTTTTGGGAAAAATAAGGTATATGCATTCAAAGGTGTCGAAGCCTGAATTCATGAAGAGGATCACAACCGTTATTTGTTGGGGGAGCGTGAGTTGTAGGTCTTGCCCAAGTAAGTTCGTTGGTTCAGAGTTCAAAGGTTTTGGAGTTAGCTGTTGTGAAAAAGGTCGAAGCTCGAATTCTGAAGCGCCTTTAGGAGGTTAGGCCCAGGTCACAACCGAAGGTCATATGAAGAAGAAGGGGCCTAGCATAGGGAGCTAGTGCCCATCACTCAAATTTCTAAAAGAGAACAGGGTCTTAGGAGGAGCGCGCAGGTTTCATAGAACCTATGCCTTAGGGAGAAAAGAGGCCTATGTAAATTGATTTTTGGTTTCAGAAGGGGTCCGAGGAGCTAATTCAACTTAGTGTTTTGAACGATCCTAGATCGGGGGGTCATGCAACCCCAAGGAGAGAGGGGGGGTGTGTGTCAGAGTGGTATTAGAGATTTATTTTTCCTACAGACCACAGAAAAAGGAAAAATGAAAGAATGGCTACTAAAGTCTACAAACATGGTCGAGGAAAGGACCACCAACATAAAAGAAAAAAAGAAATGGAAGAAGAGCTCAAAGAAATCAGAGTAGAAATGGACAGGCTAACGCTGAAGATGTAATAGGAGGCACAGATACACTGGAGGTACGAGTGACCCATGAAGCAAAAAGAAATATGGCATGTTCAAAAGTTGTTGTCCAGAAGGCAACAACAAGTGTTGAGGAGGTGGCTGAGGGAAGCTGAAACCCTCAACAACACAGAGGAAGTGGTTTACATCTATGAACCAGAGACTGGAGAAACCATCAGTGAGGAGGAGATGAGATCATTTGATCTCATAGACTTCCAGGATGACAGTGGTGAAATTTTAGTTTTCCAGGAGGGCAATGAGAAGAGATCATCTAATGATCTCATAGACTGCCAGGAGGGCAGTGATGAAATTCCAGATTTCCAGGTGGGCAAGGGAGAAGAGGTGAACTCATAGGTGATTTTAGAGAAACAATGAGTAGGATTATTAGTTTGTTCTGATCATTGGGGGAATAAAAATATTCCTACCAACTAGTCAAGCAGAGGCCAATGCACAAATTCCAAGTGCAACAGAAGAAAAAGGAGGACAATCTGTTGTGGCTATCATTAAGGAGGAGAAGGAGAAGACACTAATGTCTTCCCCAATAGAAAAAGAGGATCACATATTTGAGTTTCTCACTCAGTGGGAGATGTATTTGAAGTTACTGGAGGATTGGTTGGACAATCCAGAACTAGAGAAATACTTTCAAGATGCAGTCATGGAAAGAGTAGTGGAATGCCAACATGAGGAGCAGTTGGAGGAAGTTGGAGATGTGTCAGCAGAGGAACTAACAGGATTTGATCTATCAAAGGAGATGGCTCAACAAAATTCCAGTAAGGAGGCTGCAGAATATGAATCTGAAGGGAAGTGGCAAGCTAGTGCCAAAGGAAATGAAGAAATCATGGGAGATCAGGATAATCTCAAAGGTTGAAGCATCGAAGTCCATCTGTACCATCCATTGGAGAAGGATGCATACCGGAATATCTAGCACTTCAGAGGATTGACACTCCGAGAAACTAGAGAAAGGGGATGTTGACTAGAATTTGTTCGAAGTAAAAGAAAAGGACACGCCTTGATCATTGATCGAGGTGAGCATATGGCACTCAATCCAAAGCTTTGGATAAAGGTTACTCTAGGGGAAAAAGGCATTGGAACGTTCAGAACACTCTAGTGATGAAGTTCTGAAGTGGATTACAGTCGTTGGCTGCGAGAGGAGTGCAGACCGTACATCTGGTCCAAGCGTTTTCGTCGATTCAAATTTCAGGAAGAAAAAAGGTAGATGCGTTCAAAGGCGTTGAAGCCCAAATTTGTGAAGAGGATCATAGTCGTTGGCTGTGGGGGGAGTGCGAGTCGTAGGTCTTGCTCGGGTAAGTTCTTTGGTTCGAAGTTCGGAGGTTTTGGAGTTAGTTGTTTTGAAAAAGGCCGAAGCCTGAATTCTAAAGCGTCTTTAGGAGGTTAGCCCTGAGTCATAGCCCGAGGTCATATGAAGAAGAAGGGGCCTAGCATAGGGAGCTAGCACCCGTCACTCAAATTTCTAAAAGAGAACAGGGGCTTAGCAGGAGCCCACATTTTTCATAGAATCTGTGCCTTAGGGAGAAAAGGGGCCTGTGTAAATTGATTTTGGGTTCTAGTAGGGTCCCGAAGAGCTAATTCAGCTTAGTGTTTTGAACGATCCTAGACCGGGAGGTCGTACAACCCCGAGGAGAGAGAGGGGGTCTGTGTCATTAATGGTATTGTTCATGGCACACACCTTTTGAACATGTATTAAAATCTATGTTTAGGGAAACTTTGAGGTTTGCATGGGGCATGCGTGGAGGTTTGGAAAGGGATAAAGCTATCCAAATAGGAACATGTTGGTGTTTTCGAAATACTTATGCGTTCTTGAAATTTTCAATGAGCACACTTTCCTATTGCAATGATTTCATAGACCAACATCATCCACCCACCCACTCTTGATCACTGAATGAAAAATGACTATTTTAAGAGTTTAATGTGTTAATGGTAAACATTGGGATCTTTCAATAATATAAATATTAATGTCTAAATAAAGAAGTAAACATTGTCATAAAAGGAAAAACGCCATATATCCTCATATCTTAATTAATATTTTCAATACTAAGTTATTTACTAATATACATGATCAAAACACAACACCATAGCCCGTAAGTAAACATGAAAATTACCTTATAACATCATGATAGACTCTACCACAAATGCTTCATATATAATGAAAAATCAAGATTTTGTTGATTAAATATACAACCTTAATAGGATTAATAGTTAAGAACATGTGTTTTCTCCTTAAAAATCACATGTTTATGTTTAGTTTAACACTTGAAAAACCACTTACCAGTTTATGTTTGGTTTGAGACTTCAAAAATCTGATTTTTCACCTCATCTATTTTTATAAAGGAATTGATGGTAAAATAGCCCTAAGTTCGGTCCCATTAATACAATTGCACAGATAAGTGAGGAAGGGCAAGGGGTGACACCGGGTGAAGTATAAGCATTTCTTTCACCACAGCTTGTAAATAAAGGAGAGAAGGAAGATTAGATTCACGCACCATCCGCCCCATTCCAACTACATGTTCCAGTTCATCCTGAACCTTCTTCAACATTGGCAGGTTCCTCAACAATTCAGACATTGCCCACTCTAGGCACGAAATGAGAGTGGAGATATACTAAAGAAATGGACAGAGATATTGTGTATATCCAATAATATAACATAAATATATTAGATATGCAAACATAAACACATAGATATAGTAATACACGATTACTATTAATAAAAGAAATGTAAAGAGACTGCAAAAATACAGAGTGAAAGACTCGCTAGAATGGTGGCATCTTATCTCTAAGAAGAGATGTGACGGCTGCTCGCATTCTCAAGAAGATGCTTAAAATGAGGCTCTAAAGGCCTTTTTACAATAAGAGGGAATTCCCAAAACCCTAGACATAAAAAAACCTAACCCTAGGAGATGAAGTGCCAAAATTCATGTGGGCCCCGTTTGGGTAAGTTGGTGCATCAACTTCCTGGGGTCATAACTTTTTCATACAATCTCCATTTTAGGCATATGATAGCCCATTGGAAAGGTATCGTCGAGGAGATTAATTTTAGGGGCTCAATAATGCCTTTTTATATCATTGAGAAGCTTGATGCTGAAAAATCTTAATTTAGGTCCTCAAAATGGCCTCAGAAGTTAAAAACTGCTAAAAATAGTAAATTGCCAAAACTGTCAAAAAGTTGTTTTGGGCCAGTCGGAAAAAGTGGTTGGCCACTGATATCCACCTAAATCAATTATCCCTCCTTAGGAAGCAATGGTATCCATTGCATTGAGTTCCCAGGGAAGAGGGAAAAACATTTGTTGAATCTGCATCTTGGTGAGCTACTTGCCTTGTTGGAGACGTCGCGTTGCTTAATTTGTGGAAGTTTGTCATCAACCTATTAAAGTTGAGGTTTCTAAACAAGTTGAGGTACATGAGATGAAAATGTGCAGAAGGAATCTTTGCGTTTTTTTGCAACCTTGTCGACCTGTTTTTGTTGGATGGAAGGTGCTTGGGGTGAGGTTGTAGTGGTTGCAGTGTCCTTCTGTTCCCCTTTTGAACAGATTCTGAAGAAGCTGAATTTTGCAGTATGAGATACTAGCTTGCAACACTTTTTAGGTGGAACAGTAGTCGGAACTACCTCTGGTATTCATTAGAGATGACCCCCCAAAGTAACAATGACACTACATGGTCGAGACTCATAAACAACATGGCATCTCCACATATATTGTTGGCCCAAGAGGAAATCACAGACATCCAATGGGGAAATATTACATAATACCTCATCCTTGAAGGGTTGGATGTCGTATGATAATCGACACTATT
Organism: Picea glauca; assembly: GCA_000966675.3. Taxonomy (NCBI): domain Eukaryota; kingdom Viridiplantae; phylum Streptophyta; class Pinopsida; order Pinales; family Pinaceae; genus Picea; species Picea glauca. The sequence continues at coordinate 462,328 of JZKD02S1705492.1, forward strand.
GGCTGACACAAAGATCTCGTCCTCGGTGAACCCACCCGATTTTGTATGGCTATGGGTGTGGTGTTGTCGACAATCCCAATTGTTTGACAACCTCTGCTAAGATGAGGTTCTTCTAGCTTCCTCTATCAACAATAAAATGCATCGAGGTCCCCTTCACTACATCTGTGAATGAAAAGGGGGCTCCCCCTCTTCAGGATCTGTTGGTTCTTTTGGTTGAATTGTTGCAGTCGTGACAATAGTAGTGGGGTCTGCATCAATGATCTGTCCTTTACCAATATTTTCAGAATCAGATTCTAAAGCAGGGTTCATCTCCTTGTCTTTGAGCTCGACCACCAATAACTGTTTTGAGTGACATTCATCGTTGTTGTGCCAGGGGATTTTTTGGAAATCGCACCATTTTCCAGTGTCCTTCTTTGTCTTCCCATGACCCTTCTTTTCCTGTTGCTTGGACTGGTTTTTGGGAGATTGTTTGTTAGGGCCATCTTTGTCATACTTTGGTTTTTGGTGATTTGTAGACCCGAATTCTCATTTGTTCTGGTGCTTAAATTTATGCTCAATTTTAATAGCATATCAATAAGTAGCATTGAGTGATGAGATGTCTAGAAAATCCATTTCAGTCTGGATGTATCTGTGTAGAGACCCATGGTATTTTAGAACCAAATGTCCCTCGGAGTCTTTGATACCTAGCTTGGTGCGCAAGGTATGGAAGGTATTGGTGAACTTCAGAACTGCTTGGCCCCTCTCTTGCTATAATGTGGTCCATCTCATGTACTGGTCCTCATAGTTGCCAATAGGGTAATACTGTTCCTTTACCGCATCCAAAAAAAAATCCCAAGTGAGATCGGCCCCATATATTCTAGACTCATTTGTGGAACTTTGTTCCCAATAAGTTTCCCACCAATGTTTGACATGAGGGAGAGATTTAAGGAGTGCGAAGGTGATCTTTTCTTTGTCGAAATTTTTTTGAACAGAGAAATAACCTTCTAGCAGAGTTAACCATTTTTATTGAGCTTTTGCATCTATCTATCCTTCAAATACAAGAATATCAAAATTAACTTCTACCTTGAAAGGCGAGCTGCCTCCAAAGTGGTCGCTTGATGAAGATGCACCTAATGTTATTGACAAGCATTTAAGGATGTGGGAAAAATTCTCCATCATTTCGTCCTTGTGTCGCATGAGAGCTTTCTCAAGCAACAGATTGATAGGATCGTCTACTCCATCATTTTTCTTTTCTTTCGCCATTGAGGGTTTCTTGGGTGTGCGAGAGCGACTGTATTCAAGAGATATAAGCTCGAGACCCAACTTTATATACTCAGACCTCGTCGGGGACATGCACTGAAAAAAATGATCAAGAGCAGCCTGCTCTGATACCACTGATCCAGATTATTTTCGGCACGAAATGAGAGTGGAGATATACTAAATAAATGCACAGAGATATCGCGTATATCCAATAATATAACATAAATATATCAGAGGTGCAACCATAAACACAAAGATACAATAATACACGATTTCTATTAATAAAATAAATGTACAGAGACTATAAAAATACAGAGTGAAAGACTCGTTAGAATGGTGGCATCTTATCTTTGAGAAGAGATGTGACGGCTACTTGCATTCGCAAGAAGATGATTACAATGAGGATTTGAAGGCCGTTTTACAATAAGAGGGAATGCCAAAAACCCTAGACATCCAAAAACCTAACCCTAGGAGATGAAGCACCAAAAGTAATGTGGGCCTCGTTTGGGTAAGTTGGTGCATCAACTTTCCAAGGTCATAACTTTTGCATACGATCTTCGTTTTAGGCGTATGATAGCCCGTTGGAAAGGTATCATTGAGGATATTCATTTTTGGGGCTCAATCATGCCTTTGGCTATCATTGAGAAGCTTGATCCTGAAAAAATCTTCATTTAGGCCCTCAAAATGGCCCCTGAAGTTAAAAACTACTAAAAAAAGTAAATTGTCAAAACTGTCAAAAAGCTATTTTGGGCCAGTTGAAAAAGTTGGGTGGCCACCAATATCCACCTGGATCAAGGAGAGGGAGATAAAGGGAGGGAGGGAAAGAGTGGACAAGAGTAAAAGAGATCTTGAGAGTGATATGGAGAGATGTAGGGATAGGGTAGAGAGAGGGGGAGGAGGGAAAGAAGGGGAGGGAGGGAGAGAGATAACAAGAGAAAAAGAGAGGTCGAGAGTAATATGGAGAGAGATAGAGGGGTAGGTAGAAGTATAAAGAGAGGAAGAGAGAGAGAGTGAGAGTGAGATGGACTAACAACAAGGAGAGAGAGTGAGAGAGAGATGGGAGATAAAGGTGGGAGAGAGAAGGGGGGTATGTGGGGAGGGAGAGAAAAAGGGGAAGATGGAAGTGGAGAGGGACAAAGAGGGAGATGGAGTGAAGGGGGGGGAGAGAGGGCAAGGGATAGGGAGGGAGGGAGTCAAAGAGGGTGGAGATAGAGAGGGATTAGGTGTAAGAGTGTGAGGCATGGAGAGGCAAGGTATAGGTCTAGGTCTAGGTCTTGACATGCGTTTCCATGTCTATGTCAAGGCCATGTCTTTCTTTACCATTCCATTCCTTGTAATGTACCAAAATTTCTAGTGTGTGAGAGTGTGAGAGGGAGAGAGTGAGTGTGGTAGAGTGTGGGTGGGAGAGAGAGGAATACATAAAAGGGGGATAGAA
>JZKD02S1705492.1:465254-485806 GCA_000966675.3 Picea glauca
TAACAAATAGGTTAAAGGAGCACGTCCGTCCTACTAGGAATGTGTGCATGTTCCTAGAGCATATCCATGTTCATAGAGCATGTGTGCACTCTTAAAAACACATGGGCACTCTTAAGAATGCATGCAAGTTCTTAATAACACACGTGCATTCTTTTTTGCCTCAAATTTAGGTTTGGGATGACAAACCTAGTGGTTCGATCTGCAAATTGATAAAAACCTCCATTTTTGTAAATACCTTTCTATATCTATTTCTTTGATGTTATTTTTCTATAAGCTAAAAAATTTAGTTGTTGACGAAGCTACAGAAATAGATAGAGTCATCTATGCATATTCCGAATATATAGTTTTTTTTTAATTAATATTATTTACTACTTTTAATCTATTTTTGTCTTCACATACATCAAAATCCTAGAATACACACCTCTCTTATTTATTCTATAAATGTTTTTTGGCTTAACCATTTCTATAATGGGTAATATACCAGACTAGAGGAGACCGATGTGTACGATCTCATAAAAAAAAGGTTCTTTTGATTATGTTAAGGGCCTCTTAGCATGCACGAACAAAAGACATTGTGATTTCAAGGATATATTGACTTTGATAATTTAAAAAATATATAAATTTAATATTATAAAGTTCCAAAAAAAACACCGCATAAGAACAATGAGTTCTCTACAAGCATACAAGTTTTTGGAACAAAATTCCATCATTAAGGTACTCAACACTTGCACGAACAAAAACATATATCTTATATGACGTAATTATTCACAATTTTTATGAATAAAAGCTGTATATTTGGCAAGCTGAATAAAAGTTGTATATTCGGCAAGCTAGTTTCATCTTGTTACACCATATTCAAATTTATTGCAAAAGTACATTGAACAATCCCTCTTAACAAATTATTATTTTTCCATGTTTGCATTGCCACTAATGTGTCATGAGAGAGCATCATTAGCTTGCATTCACCCCCCTACAAAGGACTCATTGGTTGGTTTGAGAACTTTTCCAATGCATTTGATCTTAGAAGATTCAACATTATCTCATGGCACTTGTTTTCCTTCATCAACCATGGTTAACAATTCATCATCCATCCTTGATACAAAAAACTTCCTCATGGTATTTTTATCCTACTATGATGCCAAGGATCACCTAGAGTGGATATGTGTTGTGGTTTGCACATGTTGTTCATGGTATTGTTCATTACACACACACTTTTTTAACATGGATTAAAATCTATCTTTAGGGAAACATGTAGGTTCCGAAGGGCTAAAACGATTCAAATAGGAACATGTTGGTGTTTTCGAAATACTTATGTGTTCTTGAAATTTTTTAGTGAACATACTTTTTCATTGCAATGATTTCAAGGAGCAACAACTTCCACCCACCCTTAATCACTAAATAAAAATGACTATTTTAAAAGTTTAATGTCTTAATGGTAAACATTGAGATCTTTCAATAATATAAATATTAATGTCTAAATAAAATAGTATCCCTTGTAATAAAAAGAAAAATGCTATATGTCCTCATATCTTAATTAATATTTTCAATACTAAATTATTTACTCATATACATAACAAAACAAAACATCATAAATTAAATTTAATAAAACTCATATAATTCTTTCTTAACACTGTAACTATTTAATTATTATAATTTATATTTCACATTCACAACGAAAACCTAAATTCCCTCATAATCATTATAACCCATAACGTAACTAAACATGAAAACCACCTTAGCACACCATAATAGAATATGAATCTACCACAAACGTTTCATATAATCATTATAACCCATAACGTAACTAAACATGAAAACCACCTTAGCACACCATAATAGAATATGAATCTACCACAAACGTTTCATATATATAATGAACAGGTGAGACCTCATCGATTAAATATATTAAATATATAATGACGTGGGAGATCTCATGGATTAAAGTTTTCCACCTTGACAACTTTTATAAATAGAGTAAATGGTAAAGAGCCTTAATACAATTGCTGTTGCAGTTAATACAATTGATGTTACTGTTATGTTATAATACAATATTTTTTTTAACTTAGTAATAATTAATTAAAATTGTTTTTGGGTTGTTGTTTATTAGTATAAATTTATTTTAAATTTAGATTTATTAAGTATTTAGAATTTAAATTTATTAAGTATTTAAAATTTAAAAGTATTAATTTTTTTATTAAACAAATTTTAATTTATATATTATTATGTATATATATACATATGTAATTATTTAATTTTGTTTTATGTAGTCTATTTTATTTATTTTATGGTAATGTTATCTAATCTAACATCATTCTAATTTTAAGGTGATAATATCTGTACATACTTGACTGACTGTAAAATATACTTGACTATAAAGTACTTGGTTATTCTCAATACAATAAATGAGCCAAATGTCCATGTAATATTGAACATGGTAATAACAATTGGTGAATTTGCATATTTGAATTATTTAATCTCCATATTTAAAATCTGTATAATTCTAGTGTCGTGAGAATTTCTCAAAGCTCTAAATTCAGTTATGAATTCAAAAATACAATTTAAACAACAACAAATTATAATTTCACTTAAATTAATATCTCTCGAAAATATTTAAGTTTACACCAAATCTTATTTTTTTTTCCTTTATTTTTTAGAAAACAAATCTTAAACTTTTAAACTTTTAATATTTTTAAGAAATTTAAAATTTTGAACAGTTTCAACTTCATTCCATGGATATGCAAAACCATATATATGCAAAACCAAACGATGTGAATAAAACAAAAGGTGTGCACGACAATAGAAGGTCCAATGGTGGGCAACAAAAGAAAGTCTAGATTGCCTTATAAATAAAACTCTTAAAAACCAATCAAAACCAATCACACTAGTGAAATTTGACATTTTTTATATTTTAAAAAAATACCATAATTATATTTGTTTTTAATTTAAATATATTGAATTGCATTAATTATTAGTGTGAATTTGTTATCATATTACCTTAATATCTTATTTTTTCCTACATATAAAGGAAGAAGAGAAAAAAACTCTTTAGTATTATATCAATCTAAATAGAAAATGCCAGTGAATAAGGTATGGACACTCGCTGGTAGAGGAGCAACACCAGCAAGGGATTAAAGGTAACTAAGGGATTCATGCCAGTGAATAACATGAGTCAGGGTTACAAGAAACAAAGGAGGAATAAGTTTAAGAACCCCACAGGTAGATCCTGGAGCATCAACTCTGGAATTTCAAATGCAAGGATAAACAAGGCTTTGATTTAAAACCAGTAAGGTTCTCCACTATCTTTTGCATCTACTGGGCATGAAGGAGGAAAAAAGATTCTGCTTTCACCTAGTAAGTCACCAGTTGTTGAGCACTCAACACACCCTAAAAGTTTATGTCAAATTTTACTTTTGGGTACCACTTGGTTTTTGCACTCTCTAATTCGACTTAAATATGATAAAATTTTGTCTTTTCTTATAATTTTTGTTTCTCGTTTAAGTCTATCTAAGATTGGATCTATATGTTAAGAACAATAGCTAAAAACAATAACATTTAAATTAAAGAATCGATGGTCAAAACTTTTCCCCTCACGCACTTAAGAATTTCAGCATTGGAAATAATTAGAGGTGACAAGAGTTGCTCGAAAGAACTGAAGTTAGCAAGTCTCGATCTTCGTTGTTGTCGGTAGATGAGAGATTTATTTCATGAGAAGCATCATCGTTGTTATCACCGATTTTTGATCCCTTCGAAATCAATGAAAGGCTAAAAGAGTAAGCGCTCACAAATAAATAAATGATATCTCTGATAGACAACTTCTGAAATGTTTTTCGGTATCATGAGTTTTTGAGAATGATAATCTACAAGGGAACTACGCGATGGAACTATTTATGAAGGCCAATCCCCGATAAATTTTGGCATCGACGACTATTTTAAAAGATAACCCTTAGAGACTGTGATAATTTAATCCTTGATCATCGACCCCAAACACCTTTCGACCTCGACAATCCTAGGTTTATTTTAACACACATTTCTTGTCGAAAGACCCGATGCCGACTGAGATGTATGGTCAAAGCACCTATCCTCTTTTGCCACCTTTCGTTTCCCGAGTAGTTACACACATGATCTAGTTTTTCCTAAGTTGTTACTAGCTCCTGAGACCCACATCGCACCTCGAACCAGTTTTCCACGTCATCTTTATATGAAAAAATCAGTCGACGTCGAAGGTTCCCTCTGAAGGATGCCAACGGGAACATACACAAGGATATCGCCAATTCCTGATCTGCCCACTAAGAAAGAGATGCGATGGGATGTTTCATCTCTAAGATACAATGGATCTGAAGCATTTAAAGAACTAATTAATTCCAAAATCCCGCATTAGTTGATAATAAGTGCATGAATCAAAAGGACTGTTCGAACGTGTCGATACAATGCATCACCCTCCGCTCCTACACTGTCAACCCATGTAGAATTTATTTGCAGAGACTTGGTGGTAGGTTTTTTTGAATTTCACCCATCACTAGAATTAATTTGTTGATACGATTGGTAAGATATTTGCCATCAAATTCTTTTGAGTCACTATAAACAAGATTATTCTGTGCACAAAGAAGTTCGAAATATCCAGAGGAGTGAGATGAGCAATCCGGGGAAAGCTTCCAAGGTTTAGTGATTTTTAAACAATAGGTTTAACAAATGTTACAGGTATGTACCGGTCTATGGATGTTTTATGCTTCATTTCTTCCATTTTATCCAATGTTACTCTATACATAGGCCTAAAGGATTATTTCTAACTACAGGAACAATGCCTCTGAAGAAACCTACCACCAGGAAATCTCCAAGAGCACCAAAGCTACAAGAACTAGGGGTGGGATAAGGTTCCTCCCCAATGGTTGCAAGACAATTGGAATTTGCTCCAAATTTGGTGCCTGTCATTAAAACAACCACCAAGAAGGATTTCATTCAACCCGCGGCCTTTGGAGAGATAGAGGCGAACATCAGGACCAAGACAGTGTTCCCATGCTGGGAAGATTTTTTCAAGAAAATCAAGCGGCATAAATTCCCCAAATATACCTTGTACAATGATCCCGATACAAGAAGACTTGACGATGAATTCCTCCCAAATGTTCATAAGGTGTATCTTCACATGGTGGCGAGAAGGACTCTAGTATTCCCCTACATAGAACTCCTGCAATGGATTATCAATCACACCAATACACAAAGATGTTTTATTAATGATGACAATGGCGGGTGTGTTGGGGTTTTCCTCCCAGTGGAACTGCATAATTAATACAATCTCAAAGAGCCAGAAGAATGACTAAACACTGATTTTTTTTAAGCTTCTATGAGAAACATGACACCAACAAGGTGATGGAGTCATGGTGGAGAGAGGATAAAAATTTCACCAATCGGACCTCTAGCTGGTACCCGATAGTCAAGCTAAGGGAGCCATACATCTATGTAATGGCCCTCCTTTGTCGGTTGCATGGGGAGAAATATTTTTCCAGGTTTTTAGAGGCTTGGATGTCTCTAGATTATAGTGTATCCATTTCTGGAATAGGTTTTAACTGGGGTTCCATCATCTCAAAACAACTAAGCACTTGCATACAAAAGGATCAAGCATCAAAAGAGGGAGAAATCCCTTCCTTCTACATGGATTCTTATCTATTGGATGTCATCTGTGCCAAGAATGTCTTTGTCGAAATGAACTTTAGCTCGCACATCTCTGAACTCCTAGTCCATGTGTATTTCATAATCTTGTGGGAGAACAGGTACAATAAATCCTACTCTCTCATCTGTGATCAGTTTATTGCATGTATTTATTTCTTGTTATTCAAGAAAGAGTGCCCAAGGCTGTCAGATGCAGCCAAAAATCTTATACAAAAAATGGGCCACTAGTATATGGATGAGCATGATACCTACATCAGGGTTTTCATTGCCACCAAAGCACCCCATATGTTACCTGTGTATGTCCTCGATCAACTAATAGTAGGGGAAATATGTTATCAAACCATCTTGCAAGGTTACAATGCTACTCTCGTAAAAGATAAGAAGCATGCCTTCATACCCTATGGATTTCATATTGGTTTCTACATAGTAAAGGACACTATGCAGGAGAAGCAAGAAGGGTTAAGACAATTGGATTTTTGATTCTAGACTGGTCGTTTTTACAAGCACGACCCCAAGGGTCTATTCCAAAAGAACGCATCACAGGTATCATCCTGCTGGCCATATTCCCATGACAAGTTTGAAGCTGAAATCTTCACCGAAAATGCTCAAAACTAGGATGAGGTGGTGGAAAGGATGGATGAACCTAAGGAAACCACATTCAAAGCCCTGATTTGGGATGAGAAAACAATGATCCTAGAAGTTGGAACAATTGGCTTAAGAGGTCCTCATGGATAGAGAAGAAAGTATAGAATCTGAATCAACCAAAGCAGTGGAAGCTCCCTAGGAAGCCATCGAAACAACATACATCTCCCAGGTAACCTTGGTACAGGACAGGGGTTTCCCTAACACTCAATATGCACTCAAGAGAGGGGAAGTATTTTACAAGCATGCACAACAGATGATGAGTCAACTGCAAGATAACCTGGAGCTCGTCAGGATACCTAGGCTCCCGATAGATAGACCGGAAAAAAGCCCGGTGGGGCCAAGCGGCCCTGATCTCATAAAACTTGATAGCATCAATGGGTCAGATGACCCTAAATCCACAATGCCACTATCCAGATCGCGGACATGTGTGATGAATCAACTAGAGACGGGTTGGGTATCAGTGGAAACAAGAGCACCTAATCCTTTGAGTGAGTTTATAAATATATATAGTGACTATGAGACCCTGGAGGCATCTCTTTCGACCCCTACTCATGTTCAAGAAAAAAAGGGACCGAAGAAGACTTCTTCTCCTGATCCAAGGGTCCAAACCTAGGAGGTCCCATAAAAGGAAATAGAAGCTGAAAGTTTTCCCGGCACAAAGAGGCCCGATGCCCCAGAGACCTGAGAAGACAATCTAAAGGACAAGTCATAACTAGACGAGCCAAAGGAAGGATCCCCGCAAAAGGAATTCGACAATTCAACAGTCGATGGAAAATTAAGTATAGATTCCTTTCCTGATGTCTCTATTCCACTCCATACTCATATCCCCGACAAGAAACAAGCAGAGGCCAGGCCTTCGGAGCATAATAAGGAAGTTCAAGAACCCGACCTTGAATAGATATACACCACCGGAAATCTGGGAAACACACTCACATGGGGTGATCAACGGATTCCTGAGCCTGTGGATGAGGTAGCCGATATATATGCGATCTCCTATGATCGAAAGAGGAAGGCTATTGTCCAATGGACCACCAATAAAAGGAGGATCACATTGGATCGCTCCATCCTCATCACGACAGAGGAGAATTTGATAAACACATAAAATGCTAGAGCATTTGAGCTCATCGATGTGGGGATGGTGATCTTAGATGCCACCCTAGACAGAGCCAAATGATATGAAAAGGAGATAGTTTCCTCCCTGAAGGAACTAGAACATTTGCGCCAGTTGGTTGAGTACTATCAAGGCATCGCTCAGGCCACGGTATATCTAAGAAGCGATTTCGAAGAGGCTTACAACAAATTCATAAAAGAGCGACACCTTTTTACTGTGAATATCATCGAGTTCCAGGAATACACTCTCATGGTACTCATGACAAGAAAGGATATGGAGCAATGGTATGAAAGAGCGCGCAAAGACGTAGAGAGGATCGAATACATTGATGCGATCCAACAAGGTCGAGAGAAACAAGAACATGGCATTCAGATGCTGAGTAAAAGAAGTCTTGATCACATGAAGCGATCAGCCGAGTATTGGTCTAAGATGTCTCAGGAACCACACTAGTAAATTCAAGAGCAGTGGGAAAAATGCAAGAAACATTTTTGAAATATCAACAAAGCAATGAAGGATATCGAACTCCCCGAGTTTGGCACCCCCAACGACTTCCTCGACTTGCATGACATAGTCGAGTGGCACACCAAGCAAGATGCATTATGGGTCGAAGAGACAACAAAAGTGACCGATGCAATGCTAGGACAAGTGTCGTGATTTATGGAACACCCAGTTAGAGCTCTGACTGTGCTACAACAGTTAAACACTAGTCTGGCGAAGTATTAGGTGCATGCGGTGGAGGTCAAAGAATTTTATGTGGCTCCGATGGAACAACACATATTTTCATGGGACCAAACCTGTGAAGAATCGTTCATTAGCTGGTCAGAGTATGAAAAAATTCACCCTTTCAAGTGATATCATGAGTTGACTGTTAAAGCAACTATTAGAAGAGGACGCCACGTGGTAGATTTTGTTTTGTTTAAACTACACTTAGTCGTTATTTTGAGTTGAATTTTATATTATGAATAAGAGCATCGACCAATTAGTTACAGGTTGATGGTTTCTACAAGAAACTCTTCTGTTTTGGTTTGTTAATAATTATTTCCGAGCTACCTTTAATAGAGAAGTCCTTCTGGACTAGAGACAAGATATTTTCATCAAAATGCATCTGTGGTTGGACGTGGAGATGAACTATTTCTTATCTTGTTTCATGAATGGATGTTGTAATGAGTAAGAGCAATTAAATCTATTGTCAAGTTATCTGGTGCAATGTTTTGATGTTCTTTTCTTTAATGATGAAGATGAATCGTTGTGTTATTATGTGATGAATGATTAAGTAGGTTAATTATTTTTCCTTCCATTATTTTATCGCATATGTGTTTTCTTTATGATAATTAGTATCTCATATAGTAATTGGATGCTCACATGGTTAATGTATTATTACTAGGCCTGTGATATAGAATTGTTGTCTGCATGTTTGAGTAGCAGGTTATCCCAATATCAACCTCGTCTCCAGTAGTTAAAATTAATCTTGTTTTTGTTGCCAAGTTGGTTTATACCAACTACAATGTCACATCAGCCCCACCTAAGAGAAAATACAAAAAGGAGAAATTCCCAACTGAAGGAGAGCCTTCACAAGAAAACGTAAATCCCATCGATAAACTTTCTGAAACGCAATATCTAGAGAACCATTCCAATATTAAATGTTGTAGAGTCTAATTGGGCCTCGGTGGTGGGTTTGGTTCCTACTGTTGAATAAAGAGATCTATTACCCATCAACAACACACTAAGTGGAAGTTTTGGGATTGTTGAACCTATAACATCAGGAATGCATGCACGTTCCTAGAAACGCACATGTGTTCTTGTGAGTGTGTATTCTTTCTCACTATGTTTCCACTTTATCATACAAGATCTTCGTGCACTCACCCACACACACACATAAATATTTTAGAGAGATTTCAGTAATACAATGAGATAAAAATTCTATTAATAAATGAAATAGGAAAATAATGTGAAATGTAAATAAATACAAACTAGCTAGGATGGTGGTAGCTTATAATTGAAGAGAGAGTTGTTGGCTATGTTCATTCACAAGAAAACCATTACAAAAGGATAAAATGTTTATTTAGAATAAATTACAAAAACCTAATATGAAAAAAGCCTAAATATCCAAAACCCTAACCCTATGAGATAAAGTGGAAAAATGAATGTAGGCGTCGATGAGTCTAGTTGATACGTTAACTTCCTAGGGATGAAACTTCCATAACTAAACTCTATTTAAGGTACACAATGGACAATTGAAAATATATTGATGGGAATAAAAATTGCAATCAAGGATTAGGAATTCCCATAGAAGGCTTAATCCATCATAGGGCAAAAAACATTGTTTAGGGCCTAAAAAATGCATCAAAAGTTCAAGACCTGAAAAATTGTAGAAAATTTCCTAGATAGGGAACTATTTTGACTCAATGGAAGAGGTGGGTGGCTATAAATATCCACCTATATAACTATATGCCAAGGATATATTCATGTTCCTCTAGGATGAGAATCTATGTTTAGAGTTTGACGTTATGGTTTTCCTCCCTCGGCTATGGTAAAGGGCCTAACTCTATTGTTTCCCTACCATGGCCATGGTTAAGGCCCTAAGATCCATAAATACTGTGAAAATCATATTAATGGTACCTATATCCAACCCCAATTCCAAATACCCTCTAGTGAGGGCTCATGTTTTGGTTTGTAGGTATTTTTCATGGTCCTTCAACTCGAGAAGGTTCAATTAGGGCATAAGGAATTTTCTTCCCCACTTGATATTATGCTTGTATGCCACATGGAGGCCTACAAAGAATYCTTATAAAGGAATTATGATTTGGTTCAAGACACATTCAAGGMTCTTGAGCTTGATAATATTCAACAATATCCYRAGGCAACCAACTCATAGTGCTTGTATCCACTTGRAGGCCTATAAAGAACCTTTACACAACACTCATGTGTCAATTTGYRGACTTGTTAGTATCTTGATCCYGAGAAGATTTTAAAATATATCAAGGAACTYATTTTCATTCCTAAACTATTGTTAAGGCATTGAAACCTATCCTTAGTGCATAAKACCTCTTAATAACATCCATATACATATATGATGACAAAGATTGTTGAGAGAGTGCTTATGTTATGYTTTGTAGGTATTGTTTATCATGATCAAGATGAGTAGGCTATGTTTAGGGTATAAGGTGTGCATGTGTTTCCCTCCCATAATCATGCTTTGTGAGATTGATAAGGTTCATTTASTKCTTAAACCCCTTGTTTTCCCTCCTAACCATRTTTAGACATAAATATCCATTTACACCATACAAAAACAACTCATTTCACATGCATCCCACTTAGATGCTAAAAAACCCAAACCATGGCCCTTAGAACCATTCTTGGTGGTGTCCTAAGAAACATTCTTACTTAGGACCTTTTTTGTGGTTTAATCATTTCACACATATCCCTCTAGTAGGTAAGAGATACCGGATAGTGTTCCCAAGTGGTTTCTTAAGGATGAATTCATGATGCTATATCCAAAGAAGCTTAATGGTTTGTAGGTGTTGTTCATAGTTCTTTCATCTTAGAAGCTTCATTTAGGGGAAAAAGGCCCTCATTATCCTCACTTGACCTTGGCTAGACCTTGAGACCCATTGTTCATTCAAAACTAACCTAGTCATGGTGCCCCGATACCTTACATGGAGGCGGATGATATTGTACGCAGATGAAATGTGGTGGTTCAAACACTCTTGTGTGGATTTCAAATCTAATAAATAATGTTTACAACTAGAGGCTCTTATTTTCATCCCTCGATTATAGATAAGGACCTGAGTACCATCCTTTATGCACAAGACCTTGTAATTGCACCTGTGTTCAAATCAAATGACAAAAAACCCTCAAAGAAGGATCATGTCATGGCTTCTAGGTGTGGTTCATGGAGGTTGAGCTCAAGATGGTTGAATCAAGGCTCAATGCCCTTGTTTCTCCCATTGACCATGTTTGGGCCTCAACACCCATTTCCAATGCACAAAACCTACTCATTATGGATGTGTACAATGTGGAGGCCGAAAATGAATCCATGCAAAGGACTCATTTATTGTTTCAAGAACTTGTCGAGTGCATTTGATCCTAGAAGATTCAAAATTATATAGAAACACTTGTTTTCATTCCTCAACCATGGTTAACGGTCTATGATCTAGCCTTGATATGAAAAACTTCCTCCGATTACAAGGATCACATAGAGTGGGTGTGTGTTGTGGTTTTCACATATTGTTAATTGATGTAGGAGAATCCTTTCCACCTCAATAGCGCACCAACTATCTAGCACATCAAAGTGCATTCAAGAAAGGGAGAGGAGCAACCATACCATTTTTAAATTTTAAAATATAAATTTAATGCAATTAAATGATGTAAGGCTGGAAGAGACAAGTTGATGCCTTTATATAGGAAGTAGATAGAAAGGTCTCTATTGTGGTATGATTTGTACATATATTGAGCACTGCCTCAGATCTGAAGTGTTTGTGTTCATTCAATGTAATAAGCCTCAATATATATACATTGTAAATGGTGATTAGAAACCACTAGAGTAGTTGGAGGGAAAGGCTAGAGGAGCCCCTCTTGTATAAAAAATTGTATCATATGCCCACAAGAGGTTGTTGATAGTTGAGAGTAAATCATTGTAAGCCAAGGAGAGGAGAGTTGAGACTCTGTTGCAATCCAGCCTACACACATTGTAATTATGCATCCAGATTAATGGAAAGAGGAGTTTTTCTAGCCTACGCATTTTCTGGGTGTTTATGTGCTTTATGAATTCATTTGAATGTCATATGTGAGTTATGTATGCATATGTTTAGATGTATGAATAGGTTCCATCTATAGTGTGAAGATAGATTTCTCTATCTGTTTGATAGTTGTTGATTTGTTTTAGGTTCTTTAGGCTATGAAAGGAGTGCACAACAGGGCATTGGAAACTCTGTAGCCAATGCAAGGAGTGCACATATGAACTCTTTTGAGTAAGAGAAGAACATTCCAAGAGGGTACACCAGAGAAATCAAAACTCAAGAGGATCCTAAAGGTTGTTGAACACCTTGGAGGAGAAATTGTGCGTAGAAGGCACAAAAGACAAAGTTGTTGAACACTGTAGAACTCGTCCAGGAGGGAATTGAGAAAGTGCAAGTGTGCACGAAAGGACTCCATTTAGAGTTCAAAGGGAGAGAAGAGTGTCAAGAGGAAGACACCCACAAAGTTAATGAACACTGTGTAAGATCAAAAAGGATCATTTTGAGCACAATTTTCCAAGAGGGAACAGATATCCCTTCAAGGAGGAAAGGAACAAAGACCTATGAGGTCCGAGCAATTCAAGTTATGGAGAACCAGAGTTGTTGAACAAGCTAGGAAAGAGATCTGCAAGTGTGCATTGAGCATAAGGTGTCAGGAGGGAACAAAAATTCCTTTGAAGGAGAAAACACGGGTATAGACCCTTAAATATTTGAGCCAATTCAAAGGCTTAGGGGGATAGTTCCCTTGTGCACAAAATCTCATCAGAGAGGAGAAAAAGGTCGAGACCTTTAGGGTTCAAGCCATAGACAAGCTCAGGAGATTCAATGCAAGGAGTGTGCATGAGAAAGCTGATTGAATATCAAAATCTCGAGTGGATAAGCATAAGTCAAGACCCAAGTAGTCCAGTTCGCAAGAGAAGGTTCAACGGCCGAAACGTTTGAACACTTGTAAATTTTCCCAAATTCGGGAGAATGAAGGAGCTCACGAGGAGGAGCCATATAAGACATTGGATCAAGCTGCAGGAAGAGATATAGAATGTTAGATCTATGTCCAAAATCAAGGAGGACCGTGTAGAGGAGGAGAACAGATCCCATATGTTGGAGCTGGGCGCGTGGATTGAAATTTGTTCGATCTACGTAAAGTGCAGGAGCCTTAATCTTCTTAAGTGCATAAGGAGAGTGGACTCACCGAAGTCCCTATGTCTTGAAGTAGATCAGGACTTCCCATCATTCAAAGGGACACATGGTGGAAATCCACACACCTCAGAAAAAGAGCACTTTGGTGAAAAGTGGGAGTGGACTGTGCAAAACTCCTGAAGCCCGAAGTTATGAAGTTCATAAGAGACATCCATCGGAAGTGGATAGGTGTCAGTATATCCTTCAATTTGAAGGAAAGTGAATGTGGTGAAGCCAAAACCCCCGAAGCATGAAGTAGCGAAGTCCATATTGACCGTTGATCTAGGAAGGACATGCATCACTAGATCGTAGACTTCGGGGAGAAGCTGAGGAGAAAGTGGAGCATTGAACAGGGGTCGTCTAAAGCTCCAAAAGTTAAGAATATAAATACTATTCATAAATTATGTGGGAACGTGGTGCCATATTTGTCACTTCGGTGATAGAGCACTTCGAGGAAAACGGAGAATGGAGACACAAAAAATACAAAAGGCCGAAGCATCAAAGTCCATATGAACCATCCATTGGAGAAAGATGTGTGGCGGAAGATCTGACACTTCGGAGGACTGACACTACGGGGAAGTAGAGAAAGGGGACATTGATTGCAAGTTGTTTAAAGTAAAAGAAAAGGACATGCCTTGACTGTTGATCGAGGTGAGCACGTGGTGCTCGATCCAAATCTTTGGGTAAAGTTTATTTTGAGGGAAAAATGCATTGGAATGTTTGTAACTCTTGAACACCAAAGTTATGAAGTGGATCATAGTTGTTGGATGCTAGAGGAGCCTAGACCGTAGATCTGGTCCATGCATTTTCACCGATTCAGATTTCGGGGAAAAATAAGGTATATGCATTCAAAGGTGTCGAAGCCTGAATTCATGAAGAGGATCACAACCGTTATTTTTTGGGGGAGCCTGAGTTGTACGTCTTTCCCAAGTAAGTTCGTCGGTTCAGAGTTCAAAGGTTTTGGAGTTAGCTGTTGTGAAAAAGGTCGAAGCTCGAATTCCAAAGCGCCTTTAGGAGGTTAGGCCCAGGTCACAACAGAAGGTCATATGAAGAAGAAGGGGCCTAGCATAGGGAGCTAGTGCCCATCACTCAAATTTCTAAAAGAGAACAGGGTCTTAGAAGGAGCTCGTAGGTTTCATAGAACCTATGCCTTAGGGAGAAAAGAGGCCTGTGTAAATTGATTTTTGGTTTCAGAAAGGGCCCGAAGAGCTAATTCAACTTAGTGTTTTGAACGATCCTAGATCGGGGGGTCGTGCAACCCCAAGGAGAGAGAGGGGGTGTGTGTTAGAGTGGTATTAGAGATTTATTTTTCTTACAGACCACAGGAAAAGCAAAAATGAGAGAATGGCTACTGAAGTCTACAAGCATGGTCGAGGAAAGGACCATCAACATAAAAACAAAGAAGAAATGGAAAAAGAGCTCAAAGAAATCAGAGTAGAAATGGAAAAGCTAATGCTGAAAATGCAAGAGGAGGCACAGATACGCTGGAGGTACGAGTGACCCATGAAGCAAAAAGAAATATGGCATGTTCAGAAGTTGTTGTCCAGAAGGCAACAACAAGTGTTGAGGAGGTGGTTGAGGGAATCTGAAACCCTAAACAACACAGAGGAAGTGGTTTACATCTATGAACCAGAGACTGGAGAAACCATCAGTGAGGAGGAGACGAGATCATTTGATCTCATAGACTTCCAGGATGACAGTGGTGAAATTTCAGGTTTCCAGGAGGGCAATGAGAAGAGATCATCTAATTATCTCACAGACTGCCAGGAGGGCAGTGATGAAATTCCAAATTTCCAAGTGGGCAAGGGAGAAGAGGTGAACTCATAGGTGATTTTAGAGCAACAAGGAGTAGGATTAGTAGTTTGTTCTGATCATTGGGGGAATAAAAATATTCCTACCAACTAGTCAAGCAGAGGCGAGAGCACAAATTCCAAGTGCAACAGAAGAAAAAGGACAGTCAGTTGTGGCTATCATTAAGGAGGATAAGGAGAAGACACTAATGTCTTCCCCAATAGAAAAAGAGGATCAAACATTTGAGTTGCTCACTCAGTGGGAGATGTATTTGAAGTTACTGGAGGATTGGTTGGACAATCCAGAACTAGAGAAATACTTTCAAGATGCAGTCATGGAAAGAGTAGTGGAATGCCAACATGAGGAGAAGTTGGAGGAAGTTGGAGATGTGTCAGCAGAGGAACTAACAGGATTTGATCTATCAGAGGAGATGGCTCAACAAAAGTCTAGTAAGGAGGCTGCAGAATATGAATCTGAAGGGAAGTGGCAAGCTAGTGCTAAAGGAGATGAAGACATCATGGGAGATGAGGATAATCCACCCTTTTCTCAGCATGAGGAAATGCAGCAGGCTAGTTTGCATGAAAGGAGGATACATCCAATAGATTAGATGGAAGAGGTCATTGAGGAGGTAAGAGAGTTGATGTTGAGGTCATCACAAGAATTTGTTAGCAAGAGGAAGCTGAATAGAGGAGGACCTGCAAGAGTAGCAACGCAGCAATAGAAACAACAACAAAGCAGAGGAGCAAGCGGACAACTCCATGGAAGAGTTTGGGATACAGGTTGATTTCAACAACAGAGTAGAGGATCTCATAATTTTCCCAATAGTGGAGTATGATGTAGGATCATCCTTTCCACCTTAGCAACACACCATCTATCTAGCACATCAAAGCGCATTAAAAGAAGGGAGAGGCACAACCCTCCCATTTTTAAATTTAAAAATATAAATTTAATGCAATTAAATGATGTAAGGCTAGAAGAGCTTAGTTGATTCCTTTCTACGGGCAGTAGATAGAAAGGCATTTAATGTGGTCTAAGTTGTACATATCTCGAGCATCACCTCATATATGAAGTGTTTGTGGTCATTCAATGTAATAAGCCTCAATAGATAGGCATTGAAAATGGTGATTAGACAACACTAGAGTAGTTGGAGGGAAAGGTTGTAGGAGCCCCTCTTGTATAAAACTTTGTATCATATGCCTAGAAGAGGATGAAATTTGAGAGTAAATCATTGTAAGACAAGGAGAGGAGAGGTGAAACTCTGTTGCAGTCCAACTTGCACACATTGTAATTATGCATTTCGATTAATGGAAAGAATAGTTTTTCCTGGTTATGCGTTTTCTAGGTTTTTATGTGTTTTATGAATGCATTTGAATGTCACATGTGTGTTATGTATGCATATGATGTAGATGTATGAATAGGTTCCACCTGAAGGGGTAAGATAGATTCCACTATTTGTTTGACAATTGTTGAGTTATTCTGGGTTCTTTAGGCTATGCAACGAGTGCACAATAGGGTATTGGAAACTCTGTAGCCAATGACAGGAGTGCTCATCTGAACTCTTTCGAGTTAGAGAAGAATGTGCCAGGAGGGCACACTAGAGCATTCACAACTCAAGAGGAGCTTCAAGGTTGTTGAACACCTTGGCGGAGAAATTGTGCAGAGAAGGAACAAAAGACAGAGTTGTTGAACACTCTGTCGAAATCTGCGAGGAGGGCATTCAATAGGTGCAAGTGTGCATGAAAGGACTATGTTTCAAGTTCAGAGGGAGAGAAGAGTGTCAAGAGGAAGACACCCACAAAGTTATTGAACACTCTGTAAGCTCAAAAAAGAGTGATTTGAGCAGAAGTTGCCAAGAGGGAATAGATATCCCTTTAAGGAGTAAAGGGATAAAGACCTCTAAGGTCTCAGAAGTTGAAGTTATAGAGAACCAGAGTTGTTGAACACTCTGGGAAAGATATATGCAAGTGTGCATTGAGAAAAAGGTGCCAGGAGGGCACAAGACTTCCTTTGAAGGAGAAAACATGGTCTGACACCCTTAAATATTCGAGCCAATTCAAAGCCTTAGGGGGGATGGTGCCTTTGCACACAAAATCTCAACGGAGAGGAGAAGAAGGCCGAGACGGTCGAGGTCCAAGCCACATACAAGCTTAGGAGAGTCAGCGCAAGGAGTGTGCAGGAGCGAGTTGATTCAATATCAAAATTTCAAGAGGAGAAGCATAAGTCAAGACCCAAGCAGTCGGGTTCGTAGGAGAAGGTTCAAGGGCCAAAACCTTTGAACACTTGTAAATTTTCCCAAATTCGGGAGAACGAAAAATATCAGGAGGAGGAGCCACAATAGCCTTTGGATCGAGCTGCAGGAAGAGATCCGGACCGTTAGATGTACGTCCAACATCAAGGAGGAGCGCACAAAGGAGGAGAACATATCCCATCCACCAGATCTCGACATGTGGATCGACAACCATCCGATCCAGGTAAAGTGCACAAGCCTTAATATTCTTAAGTGAACAAGGAGAGTGGACTCACCGAAGTCCTGAAGTAGATCGAGACCATCCATTATTGAAAGGGACACATGGCAAAAATACACACACCTCGCAAAAAGAGCACTTCGAGGAAAAGCGGGAGTTGAGTGTGCAAAACTCCCGAAGCCCGAAGTTACAAAGTTCATCAGAGTCATCCATCGGAAGTGGATAGGTGTCAGTGGATACTTCACTTCAGAGGTCGTACACTTTAGAGGAAAGAGAGTGTGGTGAAGCCAAAACCCCCGAAGCGTGAAGTATCAAAGTCCATATTGATCGTCGATCTAGGAAGGACACATGTCACCAGATTGCCGACTTTGGGGAAAATTTGAGGAGAAATAAGAGCATTGACCAGGTGTCATCCGAAGCTCCAAAAGGTAAGAAGATAAATCCTAGTCGTCGATTATGTGGGAACGTGGTGCCATCTCTATCACTTCAGGGAAAATGGAGAATGGAGACACAAAAAAATCTCAAAGGTTGAAGCATCGAAGTCCATCTGGACCATCCATTGGAGAAGGATGCGTGGTGGAATATCTAGCACTTCAGAGGATTGACACTCCGAGAAAATAGAGAAAGGGGATGTTGACTAGAATTTGTCTGAAGTAAAAGAAAAGGACATGCCTTGATCGTTGATCGAGGTGAGCACATGGCACTCAATCCAAAGCTTCGGGTAAAGGTTACTCTAGGGGAAAAAGGCATTGGAACGTTCAGAACTCTCTAGTGCTGAAGTTCTGAAGTGGATTACAGTCGTTGGCTGCGAGAGGAGTGTAGACCGTACATCTGGTCCAAGTGTTTTCGTCTATTCAAATTTTAGAGAGAAAAAAGGTAGATGCCTTCAAAGGTGCTGAAGCCCAAATTTGTGAAGAGGATCATAGTCGTTGGCTATGAGGGGAGTGCGAGTAGTAGGTCTTGCTCAGGTAAGTTCTTTGGTTCGAAGTTCGGAGGTTTTGGAGTTAGTTGTTGTGAAAAGGGCCGAAGCCTGAATTCTAAAGTGCCTTTAGAAGGTTAGCCCTGAGTCATAGCCCGAGGTCATATGAAGAATAAGGGGCCTAGCATAGGGAGCTAGCGCCCGTCACTCAAATTTCTAAAAGAGAACAGGGGCTTAGCAAGAGCCCACATGTTTCATAGAATCTGTGCCTTAGGGAGAAAAGGGGCCTGTGTAAATTGATTTTGGGTTCCAACAAGGGTTCCAACAAGGGCCCGAAGAGCTAATTCAGCTTAGTGTTTTGAACAATCCTAGACCGGGAGGTCGCACAACCCCAAGGAGAGAGAGGGGGTCTGTGTCATTAATGGTATTGTTCATGGCACACACTTTTTGAACATGTATTAAAATCTATGTTTAGGGAAACTTTGAGGTTTGCATGGGGCATGCGTGGAGGTTTGGAAAGGGATAAAGCTATTCAAATAGGATCATGTTGGTGTTTTCGAAATACTTATGCGTTCTTGAAATTTTCAATGAGCACACTTTCCTATTGCAATGATTTCAGAGAGCAACATCATCCACCCACCCACTCTTGATGACTGAATGAAAATGACTATTTTAAGAGTTTAATGTGTTAATGGTAAACATTTGGATCTTTCAATAATGTAAATATTAATGTCTAAATAAAGAAGTAAACATTGTCATAAAAGGAAAAATGCCATATATCCTCATATCTTAATTAATATTTTCAATACTAAGATATTTACTAATATACATGAACAAAACACAACACCATAGCCCATAAGTAAACATGAAAATCACCTTATAACATCATGATAGACTCTACCACAAATGCTTCATATATAAGGAAAAATCAAGATTTTGTTGATTAAATATACAACCTTAATAGGATTAATGATTAAGAACATGTGTTTTCTCCTTAAAAATCACATGTTTATGTTTAATTTAACACTTGAAAAACCACTTACCAGTTTATGTTTGGTTTGAGAATTCAAAAATCTGATTTTTCACCTCATCTATTTTTATATTTTTATAAAGGAATTAATGGTAAAATAACCCTAAGTTCGGTCCCATTAATACAATTGCACAGATAAGTGAGGAAGGGCAAGGGGTGACACCGGGTGAAGTCTAAGCGTTTCCTTCACCACGGCTTGTAAATAAAGGAGAAAAGGAAGATCAGATTCACGCACCATCCGCCCCATTCCAACTACACGTTCCAGTTCGTCCTGAACCTTCTTCAACAGTGGCAGGTTCCTCAACAATTCAGACGTATCCGTGCCAGCGGCCAACATATCCTGCCATCATCATCATCGTCAAAGACATCAATACAGTATCACATGATCATAATCACTGTACTGCATCGTATTTATTTATTTGAAAGCTGCCATTGAAAAAAAAACACATGCAATTTTTACATACATAGAGGATGGGCTTTATATTGTCTTGTGTAATTTGGATCTCCATTTCTTTATTTGCAGAAGCTGCAAGCAAAACATCTACCAGATCTCGCGTGACGTTGGGGACATTCTGGGCAACGTGTTCGTCGGTTGAGACCTTGTAGATCCATCCAGGCCAGGCATGGTATATAATCTCCGAAATTAAAAGCACCAGTTACCACAAAACCTCCACTTTGCCGCTGTGCTAGTTTAACCTAATAACAATTAATTAAAATTTTGGGTTGGTTATTTACGCAAAAGTTTACACCTATTGACAATGGGCAGATTTAATAGGAGTTTTGTCCTTAATAAGTTTTATATGGACAAGATTAAATATGGCTGGAATATTCTTAGTAGTCACACAAAAAAAATGACTGTATTTCATTCATTAACTTCCTAGCTATTATAAAGACATCAGTTTTATGTGTTTACTTTTTTACATTTACCTAATCATATTTAAAAATTACTTTGATAGCTAACTGATTGCCACTTAAGTGATTCACATAAATTAAAATATTAACACCAAATAAATGA
>JZKD02S1705492.1:493371-514902 GCA_000966675.3 Picea glauca
AGGGTAGGGGAACATACACAATTTATGAAATATCATGCTCTAATTGGAAAATTTTTAGGAGTATGGCTTTCAGAACGAGACTTTATCAAATGGATCAATACCTGGTGGAATCCCAAAGGGAATTATGAGCTCCAGTTATGATTAAATGATTTATTTATGGCTATATTTTATAATATTGAAGACAAAAATCAAATCTTTGAAAATGGACCCTACTTTTTTAATTGTGCTTGCCTTTACCTCATATTTTGGAAAAATTGATTTATCCCCCAAAAAAAGAAGACTTCTCCTATGATCTAGTATGAATCAAACTCTATTCACTACCCAAAGATTTTTGTCTTGGGGAAATCCTCGCAAGCATTGGAAATACCCTAGGCGTTTATTTCAAAGCCTCTTAGGCAACGCGTCACAGAAGATACACTTCCTATGCCAAAATATGTGTCTACATGAACATAGATAATCCTTTACCTGGTTCACTCACCCTAGAATATCGAGATGAAGAATGGATTGAAACCATTGACTATGAACATATCCCCTTCAGATGTCGAAAGTGTCATGAACACGACCACTTATTTGGGGATTTCCCCCAAAATGTTACACCTAGAAATAATGAAGGATTCAATGAAAATCCAAAAGATGGTTTTATAGAAGTTTAAGGTAGGACAAGAAACCCTAAGAAAAACTCACCTCAAGAACAAATCAAAATTCATCTACAAGAAAATCCTATGAAGTCCTAAGTTAGCTTCCGAACACCCAATTAGTCGAAGATACCGATCACTATCTAAGTAAGAGTAGTAACAAAAGTAAAACCAAAGAAATCATGGATCTCATATTGGAGAAAATCACCTCACCAAAAAGAAAGGTTCTGTATGAGGAATATCAACTCACAAAAGACAACAACGACCTAACAATGAAACTAGATGAAAAGGAACTAACATAAACAGATCTGAAAAAACTTGATGAGGCATATTATAAACAACAATTGCAATCCCTCCCCCTGGAGAAAAAATCATAAGCTACATAGAGTCTACTTAAATTCTACTACAGGTGAAACATCCAGTATGGCAGTAGTCTTGACATCCATTCAGATTTGCAAAATTACAATTGTAAAATTTTCAAAAGAAGGGAAAAGACGTGAAAGAAAATAGAACTAACAAATCATCCAGAAGATTAGAAGTATTATAATCAATTTGGGATAGGTTTGAAATCTTATAGAGGGATCCTTTAACTTTCCCCCTCCTCCTTACCCATGAATATTCTATCATGGAATGTCAAAGGCCTAAATGGAAGAACTAAGAGAAGAATTCTTAGAAAAAACATCATGTCAAAAAACAAAAATATTCTACTTTTATAGGAGATAAAAGGTGCAAGTGCCAATATGGAAAACACCCTTTCAGGATGTTAGTGCTAAAGCAGGTATATATTCAATGATTATAGAGGAGTAGCATGCAGAATGGCAATTTTATGGAATCCTGCAATAATAATAATGGAAAATTTATATTCCACTTGATGGACCGTCACCATACATTATCAATAAATAGGATCAAGTAAATAATGGGTTATAACAAATGTCTATGGTCCCACATCCCCTTAGGACAAAGTCATGTTCTTAACTAACCTCACTAATATGGGATCCAAGGTAGGTCACGGGAGGTGGATCATAGGGGGATATTTTAACATCGTCGTATCATTAGAGGAAAAGAGAGGAAAAATAAGAAGATTGTGTGAGCACTAGAAGTCACCCTCTGATTGCAGAGAAGGTAAGCCCACTACCCATTAGGTTATATGTCACAATGAATAAATTCTAAGAGGTCAAATTGGCATAGACTCAAGATAATATCGTTTTAACTTGGAAAACTTGACCAACATGCACAAGAAGATGAGGTCTTGATCAACTTCAGTCAATAAGTTGTAGTAAATATGAATAGGAAGAAGGATGGCGAGGAGAATGTAGAGGTCTGCTATGGACATTAGGTCTTCCAGTAGCCTAAGGAAGAAAAACTCAAAAAAAATAATATCCTCTTGGATTTAGAGTTTCAGATACTGAAATATCCCTAGTCAACACAATCACAAAAACAAAATGATCAAAGATACATCATGATACAACTATGACAACTCGACTGGATCATCCATGCCCGAGCCATTCAGTGTATGAGAGAAAAAGATAACATAGGGTACTGATTAAAACTGATCATGATGCTATCGCAATCAAACATACATTACAACAACATAACAATCCTCGGTTGGATCATCCATGCCCGAGTGTTTTAACACAACTTTTACAGAGAGGTAAAAAGAGACTGAATTCTATTGAACAAGAAATCTCAAATCCGGTTACATAACCAGAGACCTAGGAAACTTTATCAAAATTTTACAATACGGGAGCCTTGCTCAACCATTGACCTCTAATAAAACTCAAAACTACATACATATACTCAAAAATTTGCCCAGTAGAGGTGTGGTCGATATTCTCGTCCAATGCCATACATTTGCGTCTTCTCAATCAGACTACGCATGCCTTCCCCTATCAGACACAAGCTATGCTATGCTAGTCCTTTCTAGATTTCCATTTATGCGGCGAGATGATGTCTCAACTGCCGCCTCACTTTCATGATCTGTCTGCATCAGGATTAGGATGGGACACACTCTAAACTTAACCATCTATAGCTTTGTTGGATGCTTGCAGGGAGGACTTAGCAGGAACACATGGGAGTTGATGATAGGGAGATAACGAGATGAATGGGACTACGTGGGCACCAAAATATAAAATCAGATCCCTGACTTAGGCTAAACACCATTTGTGGGTTTTTAAGCCCCCTTTTCTCGCATTTTGACCATGGTGCCACTTCCTTAGGGAAAACAACCCCCCTTACAATAATATGTGTTAACATTAGGCTCCATGGGGGATAGAATCCTCCCTGTGAAGCTCTAAGATCTTAAGTACTTCCAGTTTCCTTCTGCATTGGGCTATGGACTCAAGCTCAAAACATCCTGTTGAGGAAATACAGGTCGATAAGCACACTATTCTAAAAATGAAAGAAAAACACATGGGCTCCAAAGGAGATTATTTATGTACATCCTATACTAATTAATTTTTACACGGTGCTAGGTGAAAACAAACTTCCACCATAGCCACTTAAGCAACCTCCTAGTTGTGAATTTGTTTACTCTGTCAATGATTGATAAAAAAGAATGCAACTGTGACAACATAATGGTTACATTCTCTAGCTTTCCTCCTAATGATGAGGTCAAGATAAAGTTGGGCGGCTTCAAAACATGAAGGAAATACAACTCTATGTATTCCTTCACAGGCTCATAGGACAAGCAGAAAACTCCATAAAATTTATAACAGACAGCCTTCTCTGCTACACATATGCTCACACATTGTTGGATTTCTCTGGCAAGCTCAGGTGGGTGAGAGTTTGATGCAGGTTGACTGACCTTAGATGATGGATGCTCACTTACAGGCTTTGGATAGGAGATAAACAACCCCTTTTCCTACTCCTTTTCTTCTTCATGGCTCTCCCAGGGGTCAGACTCATAATTGTCATAAACAAGAATTGTGGGAAAGATCTTCTCTTCAATCTGATGCTCAGTGTCTTCTGCAGGTCCAGGATGTATGATTTCCTCATAATATTTTTATTTAGTGAATAGAGGATAAGACTCTGTTGTTTGCTCTTGTAAATCCTACATATCCAGCTCAGAATCTCACTCATAGCTGTCATACACGAGCTGGCTGGTACCAGGTGATATCTACTCATTTATAGGTTTTGAAAATGAGATAAACTGTACATTTGGCTCCTCCTTTTCTCCTTCATGGCTCTCCCAAGAATCAAATTCATAGTCATAATAAACAGGAACCATGGGAGATCTCTGCTCTTCGTCATCTTCATTGGGATATTCATCAACAATTGTTTGTTCCTGGTTAGTATTCAACATCACTTCTTCATCATAAACAGGGATACCAAGAACATCTCTTTCCGGGACCAGAATATCCTTTGTATTTTATTTGTAAGAGTGGTGAGAAAAATATACCTTCAATTCCTCTATACTTGCAGAAAGTTATTGTATCATCTCCATCATCTCCTCCAGGGGATGTCTCTCATCCTCACTATTTCGCCAGAACGAACTGTGTCTTTCACACCATCTCTATACTCCTCACAATAGTTATGACAGATTAACTTAGATGAATAAAACTTTTGACAGTGCCTATTGAAAGTTGCATGGAATTCTCCCAGGGATGAGATGCTAGTAGGGGGTAAGCAGTGATACCACTAACGAGCATCTCCTGCTAATGATAAAATGAACATCTTCATTAATACATATTCATGATGTATATCCCACTGATGCATGAGTTCATGAAACTCACGGAGATGCTGAGCATGGTTTTCCTCTTTATGCTCTCTAAATATGGGAAAATAATCACCCCATTCATTTGGAGTAGGGACAATACTAGGAAAACCAGGAACAACAAAAAAATTAAAAGGAGAAAACCTTCGAGCCAGGATTCTTTCTATTTCGAACCTGTCGAGTCACCAATCGATCCTTTAATCATGGAGTCACTAGGTGAATGATGTGCAGAATGAGTTTGTTTGGTCTTTGTTCACCATCAAAGACCATATTTGATCATTGTGTCCCAAGGGGCTCCAGGTGTAGCCATAGGTAGTCACACTGAAACAATGGAGTCTAGACAGTGGAGTCACCAAGTGCAAATGCAATCTTCAATGGTTATGATATCTGATGCACCTTCAGAATCAGAAGCTCATTTTTGTTCTACCTAGGGAAACATATTCAATTCGTTCCCCGGTAATGGCGCCATAAATGTTAGCACTAGAAGTGTCCCTCCGATTGCAGAGAAGGTAAGACCAGTACCCATCAGGTTATATGTCACAATAAATAAATTCTAATAGGTCAAATGGGCACAAACTCAAGAGAATATTGTTTTAACTCAGAAAAGTGGACCAACATGCACAAGAAGATGAGGTCTTGATCAAATTCAGTCAGTAAGTTGTAGTAAAGGTGAATTGGAGGAAGCATGGCTAGGAGAATGTAGAGGTATTCTATGGACATCAGGTCTTCCAGCAACCTAAGGAAGAAAAACTTAGAAAAAACAAGATCCTCTTGGATTTAGAGTTTCAGATACTGAAATATGCCTAGACAACACAGTCACAACAACACAATGATCAAACATACATCATGATATAGCTATGACAACTCAATTGGATCATCCATGCCCAAGCCATTCAACATATGAGAGAAAAATATAACACAAGGGAATGATTAAAATTGATCATGATGCTACCGCAATCAAACATAGATTACAACAACATAACAATCCTCAGCTGGATCATCCATGCCCGAGTGTTTTAACAAAGATTTTACAAAGAGGTGAAAAGAGATTGACTTCTATTGAATAAGAAATCTCAAATCCGATTACATAACCAGTGAACCAGGAAACTTTATCAAAATTTTACAATACCAAAGCCTTGCTCAACCATCAACCACTAATAAAAATCAAAACTACATACATATAATAAAAAATTCTCCCAACAGAGGTGTGCTCTAGCTTCTCGTCCAATTCCATGTATTTGTGTCTTCTCAGTCAAACTGCGCATGCCTTCCCCTGTTAGACACAATATTTTCTCTACTAGTCCTTTTTGGATTTCCATTTATGAGGTGAGACGATGTCTCATTGTTGCCTCACTTTTATGAACTGTCTACATCGGGATCAGGACATGCCGCACTCTAAACATCACCATGTGGAGCTTTGTTGGACGCTTGCAGGGAGGACTTCGTAGGTAGATGTGGACGTTGATGATAGGGATCTGACGAGATGAATGGGACTACATGGGTTCCAAAATATCAAATTAGACCCCCCGACTTAGGCTAAACACCATTTTTTGGTTTTTAAGCCCCATTTTCTCACATTTTGACCAATGTGCCACTTCCTTAAGGAAAGCAACCCCCCTTACAATAATATGTGTTAACATATTGGATAAAGATACTGAGGGACTGCAAAAAATAGTGATGACCTTCTCCTGATTGAATTAAAACCTTACTATGACATTTTCACTTGGTTAAATAGACACTTAGGTTCCCATCAAGTGGCATGTTCTCTAGATATATTCCTAATATATGAACCTTTGATGTTAGAAGGAATTCTTATGGAATCAAGTACTCTCCCTGAATCAAGTTCGAATCACTAGTTGATCCAACTCTGTCTTGTCATAGTAATATATCCTTAGTGAAGGTAGTTTTAGTTTGAAAAATTCTTTCTCTCCAACCTAGATTTTCAGGAAAATGCTCCTATCTTGTGGCAAAATGTGGTAGTTTCACATGACACTCTGATGTATAAATTCCAACAGAAGTAAAAAAAATTCAAACAATTCCTTCAAGGATGGAACAAATACATCTTCAATAACATAATTTAATCTTAACGATATCTTTAACAATGCATGGAAGAAAATCAAATAGAGATTATTATCTAGGGAAACAATGCCTCTCTTCTTGTAGAAGAGAAACATTTGAAGCAGTAGTTGGAGGAAAGAAATTGCCAGGAAGAAATTCTTTGGAGAGAGAAATACATGATACAATGGTTAAAACGGGTTGAAAAGAATACTTAATTATTTCATCGATCCATATAGAGAATATATGTCAATAACATCACATGAATAGAAAATAATCAAGGCTAGTAGTTATTGGATCACAAGAGAATTGAAAATGAACTTGTAAAGCTACTATTAGGACTTACTAATTGAACCCTTCCTAGATCATGCAAAGGATATTGATAATATCACTCAACATATTCGATCTCTAATTACCCACAAACAAAACAAAGTTCTACTTAGACTGATCACTATTGAAGAAGTTTATTAAGTAATTAAAGATATTCCAATCGGGAAATCGTCGAGTCGTGATGGTTTTATGACTAAATTATTCCATCATTGTTGAAAAAATGGTCCATGAAGAAGTATGAAAAATAGTGGAACATTCTCTCATTTTGGGTGGCATCCTAAAGGAATTCAATGAAATTTTCCTCACTCTAATTCTGAAGGAGGAGAAGGTCTCCCATCCCAATAAGTTCTAGTTGATCACTCTCTACAATTTCATATACAATAAAATAACCAAGGTAATCAGTCTCTGACTCAAACCTCTTCTTCCTTGTATTATTTGAAAAGATAAATCCGGTTTTGTAAAGGGACGTCAAATCATGGACAACATGATTCTATCTCATAAGGTCATTCACTCCTTGAAATCCACCTAGACTCTGGGAATGATCCTCAATATAGATCTCTCAAAGGCCTTTGAAAAACTTAGCTGGCAGTATATCGTGTCTCTCCTTTTAGCTTTCAATTTTTTCAATGAGTGGGTCAACTAGATTCTCAATCTAACTTCTACTTATGTCTTCTCCATTTTGGCTAATGACACCCCTTCTAATACCTTTGCCCCTTCCAAAGGTATCCTTCAATGGGATCCCCTCTTCCCCTTTCTATTTATTATCATGGGTGAAGGCCTTAGCCATTATATCAAGAAATATATATTATATGGCTCTCTCTGAGGCCTTCCCCTTCATGATATTCAAGAAACTATATGCCATAGCCATTTTGTTGATAACACCATGATGATGGATTCCCCCACTTCCAAGGAGGCTCTAAATACCTATGAAATTATCAACAACTTCAGTGAGTCTTCATGTACCTCCATAAATTATGAAAAGTCCCAAATTTGATTCTTCAATACTCGTCTATCCATCCAAATTCACATCTCTAATAACCTTGGTTTTCCTAGGAGTTCCCTTCCATCCAAATACTTGGGTATCCCTTTGATTTATAATTCATAGAATAAAAGTTTTTGGGAATCACTCATTCAATCCTTAATCAACTGTTTAACCTATTATACAATCAAATACCTTAACCTCGATGGTCATCTCATTATCCTCAATTTTTTCCTCCGAGCAATTTCTATCTAACTCTTTTCTGCAGCTGCCCTAAAGTCTATACTAAACACTATCTGCGAAATTCAAAGTAAATTCCTTTAGCAGGGTACCAAAGAGGGTCACAAGTGGGCCTTTTCCAATTGGGAAAATATTTGGAAACCAAATATCTCAGGTGGTTGTGGGATATGGGATCCTTTTCTATTGAAGAAAGTGATGGGGCCAAAAATCTGGTGGAAATGGTTGAAACAACCATAAGATATTTGGGTTCATTTACGGAGAAATAAATACACCCCTCATGTTGGAGAGCCAAATGGGGTGCCACCTATCACCAGAAGACATCAAAACACTTGGATGTTGATGTCCCCTCCACGTACTTTCCTCCTTCCCAAGATGATGCATTTATGCAACATATTCATCTATTCTCTATTTCTCATGTGTTTCATTAAGTCTCAGGTCATTTCAGTAGTTGGCATGATCAATTCTGGTATAGATATGGTGACTACCATTTATGGTAGTGGAATGTCTCTTTAATGGACCTTGAACCTCACCATTTCTCATTTAACTTAGCCCTAACTCAATTCCATTATCATTTTTATTCCCACTGGTAAACTTTTCTCCACCTCCATCAATTTCTTCTCCTTTGTCTTAAATTCTATGCTTGTTTCTAGTCCTTTCCAACCCCCATTCTGGTTATTTTTTCCTTCCCTCAGATAAATTATTTGTCAAATATGCCAACCGAATATAATTTTTAGGTCTTACTATGGCTCTATAGGAAATCTCTCTTCACTTATCCCTTCATCCAATCTTTCATATTCTTGTCCACTTTCCTCCTCCCCTATAATGAGAAAGTGTGAGGAGTATATTTGGGATTATGCCACAATTTTGGAAGAGGAAATTCCTTCTAATCACATAAAAGAAAATTTAAATTCCCCATCCTCGACCACGGTAAGAAGGTACCCCACTTCTACCTCTCCTGCTCTAAATCACAAAAATTCCACAACAAGTAGCTCATAAGTTCCAATGCACACCTGCAGGAAGGTGACCGAGTAGAATTCTCCACTATAGTTATCGGAAGACTAACTCTAGTTTATCTTTGAACTTTGCAGGGACATTGCGGAACATAATTTCCACTAGGAGTTGATGGATAGTAGGCTCTTTGACCTCCTTGAATCGTTATCTATACTTCTCAACCCCTTTCGAGTATGTCACCATTAGTGATTTTGTGCTTCAATAGGGAATGCTAGTCACCATTCAAATTTTTATGTGAAATCAAGATTTCAGGATCTAGCGAGATGCTAAACTAGTTTGGAAGCCTGATAAACTAGGGAAGGGGCTAAATATGGTAGGGGCACTAAGCTGGTGGGGCCCGATGTAACGCAGATCGTCAATTCTCAAGATCAATGGTCAAGGATTATTTTTTTTGGGGGGGGGGAATTTGCATGAGGGTTAATTTTGGAGAGTGGCCTTGAAATTTAAAACATGCTTGTCATTCGAGGTTACGTGGCACCACCAAGTGCATTTCAGGGTGAAAAGCGAGTTGCCCCAAACCATTTTCTCATGCCTCTAAATTTGGAAAAGTATAAAAGGGCATATTGTTATTTATTTTATTATTATTTCAAACACTGGACCGTTTGAACCTTGGCACGACCACCCTCTTTCAATTGCATCTCAATAGTACACCAACTACGCGCCATTTTCACTCTTTTCCGAGTATTTTTCATCACAACCATGGATCTTGTTGTTCTTGATATTGATTCTAAGGCTCAAAGAATAATGTCAGGCATCAATAATGTTTAAAGAGAATGATTTAAAGAGTGCTTTCCTACCTTTAGTTATACGAGAAATTATCCTTAAATGAAATTAATAATAGGACATGATAGAGGCTATATTATTTTGTCTGAGTCACAATTATAATATCAAATGGTGTGGGAGAAAATTAAAAAACTGTTAAACAAAGGACAACATCAATTGCAGATGAATCTCACCTTCTTTGCAGTAGAATAAAAGTAGAGAGCACACCCTTAAACAAGATATAAAATACAGTAATTCAAATAGCTTGCAGGTCTTCTATTACTTATAGTAAATACAGAGGAAAAATTGCTTAATTAACGAATTGATCTTATAATATGATTATAGTAGTTGTGATACTAATTTGCAATCAATCACTTATCAAGGAATTTCATAAGGAAATTCATAGGTATGGAAATACAAAAGAAGAACATAACTCAAACTAAACAAAATTTGGAATCTCTATATGCACTTGTATTAATACTCAAAAAAGGAGAGTTTTCTCTATTACATCTAATAGGAAGCAGCCCATGTTGGGCTTCAAGCCTTCCCTTGATACATTCAGAACTCCTAATATTTATACCATATGAGTTCCTTCAGTTTGAAACCAATTACAATTATCTCTGAAAAAAACGTTTTGGTTTGAAACCAATTACAATGATCTCTGAAAGAAACGTTTCAGTTTGAAATCGATTACAATGATGTCTAAAAGAAATGGTTCGGTTATGAATGTATATCATAGGAATCTTTAAATTTAGTTGGATTTAATTTGATTTCATCTGTTGATGATCCGTATTTGACTTTTGTTGCGTGGTTGGTCTTTGCTGCTAAATGTGGTATCTTCTTAAAATATCGTTCCTTTAAATCTTGAGATGATTGGCGGTGTGTTGATCCTCTATTGCTAGGTGTCTCGAGTCATCTATCACCTGCAATGAGTTTACTGGTGTAAATGATTGTGGTTGAAGCCGTGGCGATGGAGATTGGACAACTAGCTCAATGCGAGGTCGTTATGGGAAGGTGGTGAGTATGTCGGGAGGTGATGTGTAGTAGGAGTGGGAGACAGGTGGAGAGGGGTGAGAGGCTATGAAAGTGTGATGGGTTCTCTATTTTTTGGGGGTGCGAGGGGGTGGTTTTAAGTAACCCTATTTTCGTCCCACAATGCACCTAGTACTGCCACATATCTATTTTACTATACCATGGTTTCAATTGCAGGACCAGTCAGGAATTTTATCATTCGAGCATGTTGCATCCCCACAATTCAACTTGCTCGTTGATCTGGTCACGATCTGAGATCTGGGTGCACCTGCTAAATTTAGCACCACCGCTAAGGTTTATCTTCCTTCCAACTTTAGGATCATTACAAGAGCACTTTGAGATGGAGTTACTTTGGCACTGAACAAGAACACTTCCTAGAGGATGATCTGACGTGGTGGTCTGAAATCACTATGCTGACATGTCATGAAAATATAAGTGACATGTGTTGGCGCTAGCTAGATGCCAGGTGTCATGACTGATGAGAGCGCCACATGTCTGAAATGATGACTGCCACGTACTTTGGTACTTCAGAGCTCGGGGTAGTCTACGTGTAGAGCTAGAGCTCTAAAGTGAAGGACAATCGTTGATCTGAGGAGGACACATGGCATGGATTTATGGACTACTTCAGAGGAAAACGAGAGAGGGGAAGGCGAAAATCTCGAAGCCCGGATTTCTGAAGTGAATATTGATTGTCCATTCCTGAGAATGTGTGGTGCCTGATATGAAACTCTAGGACAAAGTACTTTGGAGGAAAATGAGAGGGGAATCCCTGAGGTCCCGAAGCCCAAATTTTCAATGTAAATAATAATCATTATATTTGGATGGAAACGTGGAAAAAATACTGGACTTCGGGAGAAAACACTCTGGATGAAAGCGAGAGCAGAGAAGCTAAAACTCCCGAATCCTGAGGTATTGAAGTAAATCATGATCGTCCGATGGAGAAGGATGCGTGGTGCTTGATCATTAAATCTGGGGCTTTCGTCTGGTGCTAGACCTCATGCAACTTTGACATGTTGAATACACGCGAGTCGTTGATTTCCATGATCCATTAAAATTCGACTGTCAATCTTTGCAAAGTGAGATAAGCACCCAAAGTTAAGCCGAGGTCACAACTCTTGGTCATGTGTAGATAATGTAGAGTGGATTTCATGCAATTCATGTATGTCGATATGAGCAACGGTCATGTTTCAGACGATCCCCATATTCGGCTATTTCAAACTCTAGGAGGAGGCAAGCAGTGATGAGTAAAGAACTCTCAAAGACCAGAAGCCCATCTGGACTGTTGATCAAAGAGGACACGTGGAAGGAGATCCTCCACTTTGGGGATAACCACTTCAAAAGAAAGTTGGATGTGTGAAGAGAGAACTCCCAAAGCCCGGAGTTCCGAAGTAAATCCTCACCATTGAAATCAAGAGGACAAATGACAAGATATCCTCCACTTCGGGAATAATCACCTCGAAAGAAAGTTAGATATGTGAAGCAAGAACTCCCGAAGCCCAGAGTTCTGAAGTAAATCCTAGTCGTCCGAATCAAAAGGATATGCAGCGTCAGATCTTCCACTTTAGGTAATTAGCGCTCCAGAGAGTTTGTGGTCTTCTTTCCTGTCTATTTAGCCCCTTTTCTTAGTTTATCTGGCTTCCAAACTAGTTTAGCTAGATTATGGAATCTGGTCTATCGGGTTTCCTCACAGCCTTTAGTGGTGCCATAATACTTAAATAAGTCAAATTGGTCTGCATGTAACAAACAAAATCTGTAAGCTCTTCGCTGAATAAAAATGACTAATCACAATCCAAATAGTTAAGCTTTAGCCAATCATTCATATCATTAATACCTCGATGTTTGTGATTGTTGGATACAATTAAGGTATAAATCTCCCAAAGGTTAAATTCATGAAGAAGTTAATCTCCTATTACTAACTTTTATATTTTACTTTATCATGTTTTAAACATTGAATTAACCTTAAGTACTTTGGTGGTTTGTCATTCGGGCATTTTGGGTGTAGTTTGATAGAAATCCTCCAAAGGGTGAATTCCCAAAATAATTGTCTAAGCTTTTTGCTTCTTTTTGGGTAAAATTTTTATTTCTTAGAGGAAAAATCTAAAGCTTGAACTCTCAAAATTAAACATGTTCCAACAGATCCTATCATAACCTCAGTAATAAAACAATATCTTGGGGAAAATGAAGAAGCCCTAATTGACCAAGATTCAAATGTTTTTTATACTGAAATCACCATTTCTCCCATCTTTGTGTCCATAAGCAACTTGTCCGATAAAGTAGGAAGGTTCATATTGTTGCTTGAGGCATTCCAGACCACCATAGTCCCTTATGCTATCGAAATCTCTTTCCTTTTTCCCAAATTTATAGGTTGGTGCACCGAAAAATATTCCCATGAAGAAAGAGTCGTTGTGAATAAATGAGGGTCTGAGGTCATGTGTAGGGTAGAGATTCTATCAATTTGAGAGTTTGTTAGCATACCAGAGTCATTTTCTGCAACTTTTGAACCTTTCAACGAAGAGAATCTAATTAGGGTATAAAAAGAATGTCCATTAGACTTCCGAGATCTATTTTTGCAGACAATTGTAAAACCCAAACATTTTTCTAGAGAGTCTGTCTTTGCCAATGAATGTGAATATAATGGCTATTGAAGTCTAATGTGTTTGCATCCTATTGAGTCAAGTTTTAGGTCTAGACAATGACAAATACATAGTCAAAGTCATGCTCGTTTTTCTTTTGATCATTTTTAAGTTAGAGTTTGGTCTCTCAGTCTGTATCATTTTTGATCAATTCATAGCTGATAACATCCATAAATAGCTAGTGAATTTTCTCTCTCTAAGACATTTTAGATACTACACCTATCCGTTGAAATTTTTCCTGAAAACCAATAAGAGAGAATTTAATGAACCAACATTCACATCAAGTGAATGTAAAAGGATTCCATTGCTCATATTCATCAACAAAATCATGTCCAAAGTTTATAGTTTGATATTCAACACTAGCCTACCTATATTTCTGGATTACATGAGGAGCTATCTGCAGCCAAATACAAATAACAGAGTGGGGGATTAGGTACTATTCATGCACTCAACAGTAATTTGGGTTTATGGTTGTCATGAATCCCCTTATCTATTACCTATTTTTATGACCCCTAGAATATTTTCCCTTGAATTCATTAGGGAAATAATTATATCTGAGACATAGTATTTCTTGAAATTGTAGAAAGCCTCTAACCTCAAGTTCCCTTTTATTGTTGGCCCTTTCATTGTGAAATCCAGATCATCTTTATCTCAAATTAAAGAAAAGCTCAAATAGTTCAGTTTTGCACAGTTACAAGGAAGAAGGTATGATCCACATCAAATCATATCCAAAGGAAGATTGATGAAAAACATGCCCCTTATGAGCATGAACAAGTTGAGGGTTTTGATAAGCTAGAAAATCTAGAAGTCTATGTTGATATGGAAGCAATCTTGCAACCAACTCAAACACAACAAGTGGAGGAAACCCTACAACAAATTCAAACACAAAAAGCTTCTCAGAAAATGATATCCAAAGTTACTAAGATAAGTTTTTACAACAAGAGAAGAACTTCAAAGACCATGAGCACCAATGATCAACAAATTGCTCCTAAGAAGATGAAAATTACACAGTCTCCACAGATAGTGGATTTAGAAGAGGAAGAGCCTAGAAAACAAGTAAATATGGATATGGTGGAAATTGGTACTAGCACTATAGAGGTTGAAAAGGAAAGCAAACTCCAAAGTGAAGGTGGCTCAAGAACCTTTAGCAACAAGAAATACATCTTTGATAAAACATCTGAAGCAGTTTAGCAATCGAAAGAAGATCTGGAAAAATAGTATGCCGAGAAGGGGAACATAGCTCTGGGTGAGATGAGGGATTTAGTCCATGAAGAAGAAAATATTTCTCATCATAAATCTTCTCTTTTCACAGTGAGGGATATTGAAAAGAGAACCTTTAACATTGCAATTGCATATGAAGACAAAGTCTCTAAGATAAAGATAAGATATGACAATATCAGTGCTCCAAACAAAGACAAATTCCATAAGCATACCAATGATATGTTGTATTCTAATTACCTGAGTTTAAGGTTGAAGAATTCAAAGATGTCATCTTATGCAATGAAATTGGAAGGAAAATTTAGGCAGGAAAAATCATCTAGAAGAGCTTGGTAGACTTAGGTCAAGAGGCTGGAATCTGAAGGCCCCCAATATTTGAAATCCTCATTGGATCAAAAATACAAATTAATTCAAAGATTGAAGAAGAAATTGAAAATGTCTTCCACAGAGCATCCACAAACAATAGAATTGGTTTCTCTAGAAGAAGAGAAGGAAACACTTCGTCAAGAGACGTTGGACTACAAGGCTAGAGTGTTGCAGCTAGAATGAGAAAAGGTGAAATGGTCACAAGAGTACACAAAATTTCTAAACAGGGTTATAGTTGTAGCTCCTGTTGCAGAAGCTGGGTCAAACAATGAAGGACTTGTCCAGGCTTTGTCACAAGTTAGCCTGAAAGAAGGATAAATCAAAGGGTTAAAAGGAAGCATAGAGAAATTGAAGTAGGAGATGTAGGCAATGGATGAAAGAATGGCTCAGTTTCAAAAGGACAATGAAGTATTGTAAGAAATGATAGTTAAATTGAATATGAGATTAAGAGGCAAAGGCTTGTTGCAGAGGGGAAATCATATCATATGGGACTCTATAGTTGTTAAAGCTGCCAAGTTCAAAGTATATTTGAATTTCATTAACGATAAAGACAGTATAGCCATCACAAGCAGGAGCAGGTTCATTGTTGTGAATGAAACCTTAGTAAAGAAACCATCAGAATGGGCCCAGAATGTCATAAATCTATTCAACTCCATTCCTACTGTAGAACTTCATACTATTGGAGTTAAAGAAAGAACTACATTGATTATCTGGGCTAGGAAAGTTATTACTAAACATAACCTATTGAAATAAGTCCAAACCAAGGCAACACAGATGGAATAGAGTGTATAGGAGTTCAAGGTTTTGTTTGAAGAATTTTTTATCAAAATCCTTCCACCATTTTGGGATGGCAAGAGAAACTTATATGATGAGGAAGAATACAATGCTCGCTTGAATTAGTGCAGAATGGATCACTCCAAGTTTGAAACCATGGAGTAAAATATGAAAGGAGATACATTAGTTGAACATCTAATTACAGACCTTGAAATTTTGAATCAGTTCAAAGCAGTCAAGTTTCTATTTCTAGTCATGTCATATGCTTCCTACATTGACCTGGAGATTTTGATAAAGGAAATGACAGATTATGATATCCCTTTTGACTTGCAATGGAAGGAGATAGTCAGGTTGGGTAAGACAAAATGAAATTTTCCAGGGTCCAGTAGATGATGTCCAAATGTCACTGACGATGGAAGATCACGTGGAAGACCAGAGAAGAACAAGTGGCGAAGAAATAAAATGTAATGCCATAGGAGCTAGAAACTAGATCATAAAATGTTTTCTTGCTAATCATTGCAATCAGTTCCCAAACCGAAACATCTTATTTTAATCATTGTAAATGATTTCAAAACCGAAATGTTTCATTTTGATCATTGTAATCAATTTCAAAACCAAAGGAACTTAAATTGTATAAATATTAGGAGTTCCAAATGTATTAGAGGTTGGCATAAGTGCAAATACACGATTTTAGCTATTTGGAACTTGAATGTAATTCTCTGAAGCTTAACAGAATACACATGCAGAAGTCTTGAAGTTTCCATGAAAATATTCTAATGGTGCTGGTATTAGTTTTGTCTTCTCTCTTTGTATGTATTTCTTGTATTTATGATTCCATTTACACTATATTTTGTTTAAATTGGATAGTTACAGGCCCAAACTTCATCTTATGATGCTCTCGGTTTAAGCAATTTAAACTATGTTATGTTCTTCCTAACTTTTTCGGAATTCATTTATTTAATGCTTTGATACAGTTATATGTTTTTCGTTTCTTCGTACACTCTGCAAATTTCAATTTATAGCTTAGATTTATCGCCTCATTTAGCCTTCATCCTTTGGAGAGATCTACTGACCAATCAATTCTTCCATTGTTTTTTATAAGCTTAAGTCCATATCCCTAAGTGTCCCTCCCCTTATTTGCCAACAAAATTATAAAACCCTTCAAAACAACAAAACCTAGCCAGTGATTTGTTAAAGAAAACTCGTCTATTAAAGTTCAAGTGGCAAGAGATATCCCTCTCTGAGCTGAGTAGGATAGTACCCAACTCTAAAGTGGTTTGTAGGTTACCTCTATCATTTTTTTATCATCCAAACAAATTTACAGAGTTCTAACATTTTGGCGTTGTTTTCAGGGACAAAACTGAAATCTTCCTTGGGAAAAAAATGACTTGAAGATTTAGATTTGATTCCTGAGGGTGATAGTGAATCAGACAGCTTATTGGCTGAGACTAAATCTACCTTGGTGACTCCATTGTAAAGATACCAATAACATAAAGTAGTTTGAGAGAGAAGTCTTGGTTCCCAAAAGAATTCATACTAGGAGAAATCCAGAGCCAAAAGCAATAATCCATGTGTCTAATCCTGATAAAATTTTACACAAAAGGAAAGAAAGGCCAATAAGGCCAATTTTGTGTCTAGAGAGATATCTATATTTTCCCAAAGATGGAGTGAAAATCATTGAATACCTTGATTTTGATTTGAAATTTGAGAAAACTCTATTCAGAACTAAATATGAGTCCAGTTTGAACGAAGTCATCTTTGATGAGAAGAGGTTCCAAGATTTAATTTCAGATGCCTCTATTAAACACACTGTGACTCCTATTCAGAACAATCAACCACTTCAAGTTCTTACTGCAGCCATGGAAGCTAGGTTTTCCCCTCTTGTTCTACTTGCTCAGTTACATGATTTGCCCTGGGAATATAATCAAAGGATTAAGTTGTATGATGTTGAAGGAAATGTGTCAACCCAAAAACACTTAGACTAGTTCAATGATTTTGTGGGCCTAGAAGAAGTAGATTATGAATATGCAAAAATGAGGTTGTTTGCACAAAGTCTTGTAGAGAGATGGGGGGAGCAGAGAGAGTGAGTTGGTGTGATAGTCTGAGGCATGTTAAGGTAAGGTCTAGGTCTAGGTCTTTCCATGCCTTCTGGTGTCTAGGTCTTTCCATGTATAAGTCTTACCATGTATAGGAGTGTGGGAGGAGGAGAGATGGAGAGATATTGGAGGGGGTTATATTTAGGAGAGGAGTAGATATCAGAGAGAGACAAAGAGAGATTGGGAGGGAGGGGGTAGTGGGAAATAAAAATAGGTTAAAGGAGCATGTGTGTGCTCCTATGAATGTGTGCATGTTCCTAGAGCACATCCACATCCATAGAGCAAGTGTGTGCTCTTAAAAACACATGTGCACTATTAAAAACACATGCAAGCTCTTAATAATGCACATGCATTATTTTGAATTCAAAATTTTTGGGTGGGATTGAGAATGTGTATGCTAACTTGGCTGACTCAAATTTAGGTTTGGGATGACAAGCCTCGTGGTTCGATCTGCAAATTGATAAAAACCTCCATTTTTGTGAATACCTTTCTATATATCTTTCTTTGATGTTATTTTTCTAGAAGCTAAGCAATTCAGTTGTTGACAAAGCTACAGACATAGATAGAGTCGGCTATGCATATTCCAAATATATAGTTTTTTTTTAAAATTAATATTATTTACTACTTTTAATCTATTTTTGTCTTCACATATATCAAAATCCTAGAATACATACCTGTCTTATTTATTCTATAAATGTTTGTTGGCTTAACCATTTCTAGAATGGGTTATATACCACACTAGACGAGATTGATGTCTACAATCTGATAAAAAAAAAAAATCTTTTGATTATGTTAAGGCCCTCTTAGCATGCACGAACAAAAGATATTGTGATTTCAAGGATATATTGACTTTGATAATTTAAAAAATATATAAATTTAATATTATAAATTTCTAAAAAAATACACCGCATAAGCATAAAAGTTACTTTCACGAACAAAAACATATACCTTATATGACATAATTATTCACAGTTTTTATGAATAAAAGTTGTATATTCGGAAATCTAATTCAATTTTCTAAGTTTCATCTTCTTACACCATATTCAAATTCATTGTAAAAGTACATTGAACACTCCCTCTTAACAAATTATTATTTTTTCATATTTGCATTGCCACT
The DNA here is from genome assembly GCA_000966675.3 of Picea glauca. Taxonomy (NCBI): domain Eukaryota; kingdom Viridiplantae; phylum Streptophyta; class Pinopsida; order Pinales; family Pinaceae; genus Picea; species Picea glauca. The sequence continues at coordinate 512,332 of JZKD02S1705492.1, forward strand.
AATGTATCATGAGAAACCATCATTAACTTGAATTCACCCCCCTACAAAGAACTCATTAGTTAGTTCCAGAACTTATCCAATACATTTGATCTTAAAAGATTCAACATTATCTCATGACACTTTATCTCATAGCACTTGTAACTAAACATGAAAACCACCTTAGCACACCATAATAGAATATGAATCTACCACAAATGTTTCATATATAATGAAGAGGTGAGACCTCATCGATTAAATATATAATGACGTGGGAGATCTCATGGATTAAAGTTTTCCACCTTGACAACTTTTATAAATAGAGTAAATGGTAAAGAGCCTTATGTTACTCTTATGTTATAATACAATCGATGTTACTGTTATGTTATATTGAATATTTTTTTTTAACTTAGTAATAATTAATTAAAATTGTTTTTGGGTTGTTATTTATTAGTATAAATTTATTTTAAATTTAAATTTATTAATTATTTAAAATTTAAAAGGATCAAATTTTTTATTAAATAAATCTTAATTTATATATTATTATGTAAATATATATATGTAATTATTTAATTTTTTTTTATTTAGTCTATTTTATTTATTTTATTGTAATGTTATTTAATTTAACATCACCATAATTTTAAGGTGATAATATCTCTTCATACTTGACTATAAAGTATTTGGCTATTTTCAATACAATAAATGAGCCAAATGTCCATGTAATATATTGGGTAATAATATTCAACAATTGTTGAATTTGCATATTTGAATTATTTAATCTGCATATTTAAATGGTTAAATCTGTATAATTCTAGTGTAGTGAGAGTTTCTCAAAACTTTAAATCTATTTGTGAATTCAAAAATAAAATTTAAACAACAAAAAATTATAATTTCACTTAAATTAATATCTTTAAAAAAATATTTAAGTTTATACTGGATCTCTTTTTTTTCCTTTATTTAAAAAAAAAAGAATCTGAAAATTTAAAAAAAAAAAATCTGAAAATTTTAAAAGTTTTAATATTTTTAAGAAATTTAAAATTTTGAACGGTTTCAACTTCATTCCATGGATATGCAAAACCAAACGATGTGAATAGAACGAAAGGTGTGCAAGACAATACAAAGTCCAATGGTGAGCAACAAAAGAAAGTCTAGATTGCCTTATAAATGAAACTCTTAAAAACCAATCATACTAGGGAAATTTGACATTTTTTATATGTTTAAAAAATATCATAATTATATACGTTTTTAATTTAAATATATTGAATTGCATTAATTATTAATGTGAATTTGTTATCATATTACCCTAATATCTTATTTTTTCTTATATCTAAATGAAGAGACAAAAACTCTTGAGTATTATATCAACTTAAATAGAAAATGCACAATATTAGAAGATTATGATGATAATGGATGTGTAAAATGTTGAATTATATTTAAGGGTTATATATCACATAAAACTCATAAAATTAGTGACTACATTCATGTTGTGGATTTTAGATGAGAAGTTAGATGTTGTTAATATATCCATTTGATCATAAATTATCTTATATAGTTTATACAAGTTATATAAATGAAATATGCAACTTCTATATTGGAGTAGAAAACACTCTGCTAGGGTTTTGATGTTGGTTACATTCATGTTTTTTTTATCCTCTCAGCATCCACCACTGCAGTTATCGCATCTTGCATACCTACACTCTATTTTCTTTCACCGCAATGTGGTAGTAAACATACCACCTGAATATCATAGCTCGCGACATCCTTTCGAGATGCCACACCACCTCCGAGACCGGATTCTCCAAAAAAAGATGAAAATGGGAAGAGAATCCTAAATCCTTCCATCCAAAGATGACTCATGTTTGACAAGCAGGTAAGTGTATTCTCAAGCTATTGTGGCACCAAGGTATGTGGTAAAGCTGACCAGGGTAGGGGAACATACATAATTTATGAAAGATCATGCTCTAATTAGAAATTTTTTAGGAGTAGGGCCTTCAAAACGCGACTTTATCAAATGGATCAATACCTGGTGGAATCCCAAAGGGAATTATGAGCTCTAGTTATGATTAAACAATTTATTTATGACTATATTTTATAATATTGAAGACAAAAATCGAATCTTTGAAAATGAACCCTACTTTTTTAATTGTGATTGCCTTTACCTCATATTTTGGACAAATCGATTTAGCCCAAAAAAAGAAGATTTCTCCTATGATCTAGTATGAATCAGACTCTATTCACTACCTAAATATTTTTGGCTTGGGAAAATCCTCACAAGCATTAGAAATACCCTAGGTGTTTATTTCAAATCCTATTAGGCAACGCATCACAAAAGATACACTTCCTATGCCAAAATATGTGTCTGCATGAACATAGATAATCATTTACCCAATTCACTCACCCTAGAGTATGAAGATGAAAAATGGATTGAAACCATTGACTATGAACATATCATCTTCAAATGTTGAAAGTGTCATGAACATGAACACTTGTTTAGGGATTTCTCCTAAAATGCTACACCTAGAAATAATGAAGGATTCAATGAAAATCCAAAAGATAGTTTTACACAAGTTCAAGGTAGGATAAGAAACCATAAAA
>JZKD02S1705492.1:517985-556781 GCA_000966675.3 Picea glauca
GTTCCCTCAAAGGCCTGCCTCTGCACAACATTCAGCCTGCACCCTCTCATAGCTAGTTTGTGGATGACACCCTTCTCTTGAACTCTCCCACCGTCCAGGAAGCAGTCAAACTCAACTCCATCCTCTCAGACTTCACCGAAGCTTCAGGCATATCTCTCAACTTGGATAAATCCAAACTCTGCTTTTTCAACACCCCGCCCCCTGTCCAGCGTCATATCTCTAGAATTATGGGGATACCCAGGAGCTCCCTTCCATCCAATTATCTCAGGATTCCTCTCAGTGGAGCGGTGGCCTCCTCCATCTTCTGGGACAACCTTCTCCTCTCCATTGCGAACAGACTACACAATTGGACTTTCATACCTCTCAACATAGCCTCTAGGTTGGTTCTCCTTAAGTCTGTTTTACAAGCGCTACCCACCTACCTCTTTACAGCCTTGGCGGCCCCTAAAAAGGTCATCAGAGCTATTAAAGCCTTGCAGCGGAACTTTCTTTGGAGCGGCCATCAACCAAACAAGAAATGGGCGCTAGTCAACTGGGACAAACTTTGCATGCCAAAAACTCAAGGAGGACTAGGGCTCAGAGACCCAGGGAAACTCAATCAAGTAATGGGAGCCAAAATCTGGCGGCGATGGCTGAAGAACCCGACAGAAGCCTGGGCACAACTATGGAGAAGGAAGTACGCCCCACTCTCGACAGAAGATTAGCTAATCCGGCATAATTAACACATACAAGGCTCCAATATTTGGAACACAGCCTAGCAAAATCGTACTTTAGTACAAAACCATGCCTTCTGGGAGCTAAGAGACGGACAAAGTGCTCAGTTCTGGCAGGACTCTTGGTAGCAACTTAAACCTTTGGACACAATGGAAGAGCTAGCCGAGCTCAAGCGTTCCCTGCAGCAGAACGCCCACCCCAAAGTTAAAGATCTTTGGATGCCACACACAACACAACAACGGTGGCGCCAATGGAAGACCTCTCACCGAGAACTTGGGATCCCTGACACTCTTGATCTGTAGCATTGGCAATCCCAAGCAGCCAGCTGGAAAATACTCTACAGGGGAGGACCAGACATTCTGAGGTGGGGGTACACCATAGCTGGCACCTTCACCATCAAAGAAGCCTACTCGTTGTATGCTACCCATCTGGATGCTCGAATGGAACACATTTGGACGAAAATTTGGAATCCTGCTCTTTGGCCCAAAATCTCAACCTTTCTGTGGCTAGTAGCCCACAACAGAGCACTCACCTGGGCCAACCTACGGAAGAAAGGCTTCATAGGACCTTCCATTTGCATCCTTTTCTCACAGCAGGAGGAAACCAAAGAGCATCTTCTCAATGGATGCCATTACAGTCAACGAATTTGGGACTATGGCACTCAAATCATGCACAAATCCAACCGAAATAGAGGCAGCATCAACTGCACAATTGAAACCTGGGACAGCATCGTATATCGCAACCCAATTCTAAACCTCATATGGAATTTGATGTCGGGATTCATCCTTTGGCAGATCTAGAAGGAATGAAACAAGAGAATTTTCCATTCTCTATCCTCCCCTCTTGATGCCGCCTGGGGAAAAGTCCGAGCCCAGATTGCGGAAACAATCAGAACCAAATACTGGGCGGAAGAGGATTGGAAATGCAGCCCGGAGGAGCAAAATATCATGCAAAACTGGCAACCAATTCTCGGCAACCAACTAGCCCCAGGGAGGCATAAAGCTCAGATCAACAGTCCCACTATTTGGACTCCTCCCTCGGAGCACTTCATCAAAGTAAACTTTGATGGAGCCTCCAAAGGCAACCCAGGACCAGCAGGATATGGGGCAGTACTCAAGAACTCAGAGGGTGAGATTCTAGCGCTCGATACAGGATACATTGGAGACACGACCAACAATGTGGCCAAGCTAACAGGACTCCTGAGGGGACTTCAGACAACAATTGCCAAAGGTCATCAAAGGATAATCCTGGAAGGGGACTCACAAATCATCATCAGATTAGTCACCAAAATCCTCCATGGATCCAACCCTGACAAAATCACACCGAGATGGAGACTTCATGGCCTACTCGCAGACTTGGGGCATTACCTACAACCTCATCTCAGCATTACCACCTCACACATAAAACGAGAGGCAAATAAAGTGGCTGACAGACTAGCCAACGAGGCAATTGAAAAAGGCAAGGAACACTCAAGATGGAACGGCCCAAGATCACCAGCCCCAGAAATCCTCAATTGTTGTCAAGCCTTAGCTAACAGTGATCTACACTCCCCGGATGGGGTGGCACGTGGAGCGATAATGCCATGCGGGCATGCACCAGGACGCGGACTTAATGCATCGACTGGCGATTACACTGTGGCCATTAACCACGCATGAGTCTGCGCAGAACCATAGAAGGGATGAGGCCCCTCGCGCGAGCGAAGGGTACTCCTCGCCAGTGCATTTACGAGCAGCCTTCAATGGAGTTCATCACGGTAATTGATATGGTTTTAGTGCTCATTTGTATTGGTGACGAATTGTTTCGGGAGGCTTCTGGCGACTTCTCTCCCGACTCCCTGTCACAGGGACTGTGTTCGACTCCCTCGCCTCCTCTCATAAACAATTCGACAGGCACCAGAGGCATTGAGACTCTCCACTGTAGCTTCTCCATGCCACGCATTCGAGGGAGACCGCGTCGAGGAGCGGCATGGTATGCTGCAGCGTCGCAGTGCAAACAGAAAGCATAGTTCGAGGCAGCTCTGGAAATAGTGACAAGACGACGAAGGCACAGTTCGAGGCACAATTCGAGACCACACACACCTCCCATGGCATACGTGGAGGAGGTTGTCCCAAAAGGAGGCCTGCCTAGTCCGCCAGCAAATGTTTTCATTCCACCATAGAATTGGCACCCGAGTACGAGTTTTGATTCCCACAGCACACGGCAGCCAGCATGTCAAGTGTCCAACCCTACAACCGATAGCATAGCAGAGACATACTCCCCCTGCTACATTCAAGAGGAAGCTCCCCCTGAGCCTACCATCGATGGGGAGACCACTGGCCGAGTGCATCAGGAGAACAGGAAAGCGACAGTCGAGACCAACGCCAGCAAGGAAACCGACAGCTGAGACCAGCCACCTGCAGTCGACCGGGTTTGCCTCGACCTTGTGTTTGAGATACGAGCAAAGCTGAAGGACCTGGACTTCCGTCTAGGGCATATGGACCAGCGGCTCGACATGTTCTTTGCCGCCCACTCCAGAGCTTCTGCAAAGAAACAATGCCCAACCTGCACCAAACCATACTCCTTCCCGGCGAGGTGGAGACACTCCGAAGTCTAGAGCAGGCGGCTTGGCACAGAGGTCACTCAATGTTTTGGTGTTGTTGTTTCATTTCATGTCTTAGGGTAGATATACACCAGGTTGTTTCAATGCTAGCTAGTAGTTTAAGCTTTAAGTATGCAATTTTTAACTCTGTAAAGTCTGAATACTCTGTTTACTATATGACACATGGACATGGATGCTCAGCTATCCTGGTTTCCTGCCCAGGCAGGACAGCTGGCATCATATATAGTTTTGTATTTTGGCTATTTTGGACATGGTAATATAAAAGGTACTACACCCTTTTTTTATTTAAAAAAAAAAAAAGCAAATCATCCAGGAGATTAGAAGTCTTATAATCAATTTGGGACAGGTTTGAAATCTTACAGAGGGATCCTTTAACTTTCCCCATCCTCCTTACCCATGAATAATATATCATGGAATGTCAGAGGCCTAAATGGAAGAACTAATAGAAGAGTTCTTAGAAAAAACATCATGTTAGAAAATACAAATATTCTACTTTTATAGGAGATAAAAGGTCCAAGTGCCAATATAGAAAACACCCTTTCAGGATGTTAGTGCTAAAGCAAGTATATATTCAATGATTCTAGAGGAGTAGCATGTAGAATGGAAATTTTATGGAATTCTGCAACAATAATAATGGAAAATTTATATTCCACTCAATGGACCATCACCATACATTATAGATCAATAAGATCAAGTAAATAATGGGTTATAACAAATGTATATGGTCCCACATCCCCTTAGGACAAAGTCATGTTCTTAACTAACATCTCTAATATGGGCGCCAAGGTAGGTCACGAGATGTGGATCATAGGGGGATATCTTAACATCGTCGTATCATTAGAGGAAAAGAGAGGAAAAATAAGAAGATTGTGTTAGCACTAGAAGTCACCCTCTGATTGCAGAGAAGGTAATCCCAATACCCATCAGGTTATATGTCACAATGAATAAATTCTAAGAGGTCAAATGGGCACAGACTCAAGAGAATATCGTTTTAACTCAAAAAATTGGACCAACATGCACATGCATATGAGGTATTGATCAAATTTAGTCAGTAAGTTGTAGTAAAGGTGAATAGGAGGAAGGATGGTGAGGAGAATGTAGAGGTATGCTATGGACATCAGGTCTTCAAGTAGGCTAAGGAAGAAAAACTCGGAAAAAACAAGATACTCTTTGATTTAGAGTTTTAGATACTGAAATATGCCTAGACAACACAGTCACAACAACACAATGATCAAACATACGTCATGATACAGCTATGACAGCTCAACTGGATCATCCATGCCCAAGCCATTCAGCGTATGAGAGAAAAAAATAACACCGGGTACTGATTAAAACTGATCACAGTGCTACCGCAATCAAACATACATTACAACAACATAACAATCCTTGGCTAGGTCATCCATGCCTGAGTGTTTTAACACAATTTTTACAGAGAGGTGAAAAGAGACCAACTTCTATTGAACAAGAAATCTCAAATCTGGTTACATAACCAGAGAACCAGGAAACTTTATCAAAATTTTACAATACGAGAGCCTTGCTCAACCATCGACCTCTAATAAAACTCAAAAATACATACATATACTCAAAAATTTGCCCAGCAGAGGCATGGTCGAGCTTCTCGTCCAATTACATACGTCTGTGTCTTCTCAGTCAGACTGCGCATGTAGTCTCCTTTGTGCATGCCTTCCACTGTCATATGCAAGCTCTACTATGCCAGTCCTTTCTAGATTTCCATTTATGTGGTGAGATGATGTCTCAACTGATGCCTCACTTTCATGAACTTTCTGCATTGGGATCAGGACAAGTCGCACTCTAAACTTCACCATTTGGATATTTGTTGGACTCTTGCAGGGAGGACTTGGAAGGTAGATGTGGATGTTGATGATAGGGAGCTGACAAGATGATTAGGACTACGGGGGCACCAAAATATCAAATCATATACCTGACTTAGGCTAAATGCCATTTGTGGGTTTTTAAGCCCCCTTTTCTCACATTTTCACCAAGGTGCCACTTCCTTAGGGAAAACAACCCCCCTTACAATAAGATGTGTTAACATTGGGCTCCATGGGGGATAGAGTTCTCCCTACGAGGCTCTAAGATCTTCAGTACTTCTAGTCGCCTTCTGCATTGGGCTATGGACTCAAGCTCAAAACATCCTGCTAAGGAAATACAGGCCGATAAGCACACTATTATAAAAACGAAAGAAAAACACATGGGCTCCAAAGGAGCTTATTTATTTACATCCTAGACTAATTAAGTTTTACACAGTGTCAGGTGAAAGCAAACTTCCACCATAGCCACTCAAGCAACTTGCTAGATGCAAATTTGTTTACTCTGTCAATGATTGATAACAGAGAATGTAACTATGACAACATAACGGTTACATTCTTCATCTTTCCTCCTAATGATGAGGTCAGGATAAAGATGGGTGGCTTCAAAACATGAAGGAAATACAACTCCATGTATTCCTTCACAGGCTCATAGGACAAGCGGAAAACTCTAGATAATTTATAACATGCAACCTTCCTTGCTACACAGTTGCTCACACATTGTTGGATTTCTCTGGCAAGCTCAAGTGGGTGAGAGTCTAATGTAGGTTGACTGACCTCAAACGATGGTTTCTCACTTACAGGCTCTGAACAAGAGATAAACTTCCCCTTCTGCTACTCCTTTTCTTCTTCATGTCTCTCCCAGGGGTCATATTCATAATCGTCATAAACAGGAATCATGGGAAATCTCTGCTCTTCAATTTACTGCTCGGTGTCTTCTGTAGGTCCAGGATGGCTGATTTCATCATAATATTTTTCTTTAGTGAATAGAGGATAATAATCAGATGTATGCTCTTGGAAATCCTGCATATCCAGCTCAAAATCTGATTCATAGTTGTCATACATGGTCTGGATGGTACCAGGTGATATCTGCTCATTTACAGGTTCTGAACAGGAGATAAACTATGCATTTGGCTCCTCCTTTTCTCCTTCATGGCTCTCCCAAGAATCACATTCACAATCATAATAAAAATGAACCATGGGAGATCTCTGATCTTCATCATCTTCACTGGGATATTCATCAACAATTGTTTGTTCTTGGTCACTATTCGACATCACTTATTCATCATAAGCAAGGTTTCCAACAACATTTGTTTCCAGGACCAGAATATCTTCTGTATTTTCTTTGTAAGAGAGGTGAGAAAAATCTTCTTTCAATTCCTCTATACTTGTAGAAAGTGATTGTATCAACTCCATCATCTCCTTCGGGGGATGTCCCTCATCCTCACAGCTTTCACCAGAATCAACTATCTCTATACTCATCACAATAGTTATGACAGATTAACTTAGAAGAATAAAACTTTTGACGGTGCCTATTGAAAGATGCATGAAATTCTCCCAGGGAGGAGATGCTAGCAGGGGGTAAGGAGTGATACCATTGACGAGTATCTCCTGCTAATGAGAACATAAACATCTTCATTAATAAATCTTCATTATGTATCTCCCACTGATGCATGATTTCATTAAACTCACGGAGATGATGAGCAGGGTTGTCCTCTTTACGCTCTCTAAATATGGGAAAATAATCTCCCCATTCATTTGGAGTAGGGACAACATTAGGAAAACAAGGAACAACAGAAAAATTAAAAGGAGAAAACCTTCGAGCCAAGATTCTTTCCATTTCAAACCAGTGGAGTTGCCAATCAATCCTTTAATCATGGAGTCGTGAGGTGAATGATATGTAGAATGAGTGTGTCTAGTCTTTGTTCACCATCAAAGACCAGATCTGATCATTGTGTCCTAGGGGGCTCCGGGTGTAGCCAGAGGTAGTCACACTGAAACAATGGAGTCTATATAGTGGAGTCGCTAGGTGCAAATGCAATCCTCAATGGTTATGATATATGATGCACCTTCATAATCATAAGCTCATTGTAATTCTACCTAGGGAAAAGTCTTCAATTCGTTCCCCAACAAAGATGCCAGAAATGTTAGCACTAGAGGTCACCCTCTGATTGTAAAGAACATAATACCAGTACACATCAAGTTATATGTCATAATGAATAAATTCTAAGAGGTCAAATGGGCGCAAACTCAAGAGAATATCATTTTAACTCATAAAATTGGACCAACATGCACAAGCAGATGAGGTCTTGATCAACTTCATTTAGTAAGTTGTAGTAAAGGTGAATAGGAGGAAGGATGGAGAGGAGAATGTAGAGGTCTTTTATGGACATCAGGTTTTCCAATGGCCTAAGGAAGAAAAACTCATAAAAAACAAGATCCTCTTGGATTTAGAGTTTTAGATACTAAAATATGCCTAGACAACATAGTCACAACAACACAATGATCAAACATACATCATGATATAGCTATGAAAACTCGATTGGATCATCCATTCCCGAGCCATTCAACGTATGAGAGAAAAATATAACACAGGGGACTGATTAATATTGATCACGATGCTACCGTAATCAAACGTACATTACAACAACATAACAATCCTCGGCTAGATCATCCATGCTCGAGTGTTTTAACACAAATTTTACAGAGAGGTGAAAAGATACTGACTTCTATTAAACAATAAATCTTGAATCCGGTTACATAACCAGAGAACCAGGAAACTTTATCAAAATTTTACAATACGGGAACCTTTATCAACCATCAACCTCTAATAAAACTCAAAACTACATACATATACTCAAAAATTCACCCAGTAGAGGCGTGCTCGAGCTTCTCATCCAATGCCATACGTCTGTGTCTTCTCAGTCAAACTACACATGCAGTCTCCTATGTGCATGCCTTCCCGTCTCAGATGCAAGCTCTACTCTGCCAGTCCTTTCTGGCTTTCAATTTATGCGGTGAGATGATGTCTCAACTGCCATCTCACTTTCATGAACTTTTTGCATCAGGATCAGGACGAACCACACTCTGAACTTAACCATCTAGAGCTTTTTTGGATGCTAGTAGGGAGGACTTGGTAGGCAGATGTGGACGATGATGATAGGGAGCTGCCAAGATGATTGGGACTGCGTGGGTGCCAAAATATCAAATCATACCCCCCACTTAGGATAAACGCCATTTATGGGTTTTTAAGCCCCATTTTCTCGCATTTTGACCAAGGTGCTACTTCCTTATGGAAAACAACCCCCCTTACAATAATATGTGTTAATAGATTGGATAAAGATATTGAGGGACTGCAAAAAATAGTGGATGACCTTCGCCTGATTGAATTAAAACCTTACGACGACATTTTCACTTGGTTAAATAGACACTTAGGTTCTCATCAAGTGGCATGTCGTCTAGATAGATTCCTAATATATGAACCTTTGATGTTAGAAGGCATTCCTACAGAATCAAGTACTCTCCCTCACTCAAGTTTGGATCACTAGTCGATCCAACTCTGTCTTGACATAGTAATATATCCTTAGTGAAGGTAGTTTTAGTTTGAAAAATTCGTTCTCTGCAACCTAGAATTTTAGTAAAATGCTTCTACCTGGTGGGAAAATGTGGTAGTTTCACATGACACCCTAATGTATAAATTCCAACAGAAGTAAAAACACTTCGAACAATGCCTTCGAGGCTGGAACAAATAAATCTTCAGCAAAATATTTTAGTCTCAACGATATCTTTAAAAATGGATGGAAGAAACTCAAATAGAGCTTATAATCTAGGGAAACAATGACTCTCTTCTTGTAGAAGAGAAACATTTGAAGCATTAGTTGGAGGAAAGAAATCATCAGGAAGAAATTCTTTGGATAGAAAAATACATGATACAATGGTTAAAACTGGTTGAAAAGAATACTGAATTATTTCATAGATCCATATAGAGAATATATGTCAATAACATCACATGAATAGAAAACAATCAAGGCTAGTAGCTATTGGATCACGAGAGAATTGAAATGAACTTGTACAACTACTACTAGGAATTACTAATTGAACCTTTCCCATATCATGCAAATGATATTGATAATATCACTCAACATATTCAATCTCTAATTAACCAAAAACAAAACAAAGTTCTACTTAGACTGATCATGATTGAATAATTTTATTAAGTAAATAAAGATATTCCAGCTGGGAAATCATCGGGTCATGATGGTTTTATGACTGAATTCTTCCATCATTGTTTAACAAATGGTCCATGAAGAAGTGTGGAAATTAGTGGAACATTCTCGCATTTTGGGTGGCATCCTAAAGGAATTCAATGAAATTTTCCTCACTCTAATTCTAAAGGAGGAGAAGGTCTCCCATCCCAAGTAGTTCTAGTTTATCGCTCTCTACAATGTCATATACAAGAAAATAACCAAGGTAATCAATCTCCGACTCAAACCTCTTCTTCCTTTTATTATTTGAAAAGAGAAATCCGGTTATGTAAAGGGATGTCAAATCATGGACAACATGATTCTATCTCATAAGGTCATTCACTCCTTGAAATCCACCTAGACTCTAGGAATGATCCTCAATATATATCTCTCAAAGGCCTTTGAAAAACTTAGCTGGAAGTATATCATGTCTCTCCTTTTACCTTTCATTTTTTTCAATGAGTGGGTCGACTATATTCTCAATCTAACTTCTACTTATTTCTTCTCCATTTTGTTTAATGACACCCCTTCTAAGACCTTTGCCCTTTCCAAAGGTATCCTTCAATGGGATCCCCTCTTCCCCTTTCTATTTATTATCATGGGTGAAGGCCTTAGCCATTATATCAAGGAATATGTATTATATGGATTTCTCTGAGGCCTTCCCCTGCATGAGATTCAAGCAATAGTATGCCATAGCCATTTTGTTGATAACACCATGATGATGGGAACCCCCACTTCCAAGGAGGCTCTAAATATCTATGAAATTATCAATGACTTCAGTGAGTCTTCATGTACCTCCATAAATGATTAAAAGTCCCAAATTTTCTTCTTCAATACTCATCTAGCCATCCAAATTCACATCTCTAACAACCTTGCTTTTCCTTGGAGTTCCCTTCCATCCAAATACTTGGGTATCCCTTTGATTGATAATTCATAGAATAAAAGTTTTTGGGAATCACTCGTTCAATCCTTAATCAAATGTTTAGCCTATTATACCATCAAATCCATTAACCTCAATCTTCATCTCATTATCCTCATTTTTTTCCTCTGAGCAATTTCTATCTAACTCTTTTCCGCAGCTGCCCTGAAGTCTGTAGTAAACACTTTCTACGAAATTCAAAGGAAATTACTTTGGCAGGGTACCAAAGAGGGTAAAAAGTGGGCCTTGGCCAACTGAGATAATATTTGGAAACCAAATATCTCAGGTGGTCGTTGGATATGGGATCCTTGTCTATTGAAAAAAGTGATGGGGCCAAAAATCTGGTGGAAATGGTTGAAACAACCATAAGATATTTGGGCTCATTTACGGAGAAAGAAATACACCCCTCATGTTAGAGAGATAGATGGGGTTCCACCTAGAACCATAAGAAATCACAACACTTGGATGTTGATGTCCCCTCCACACACTTTCATCCTTCCCAAGATGATGCATTTATGGAACATATTCATCTATTCTCTATCTTTCATGTGTTTCATTAAGTCTCAGGTCATTTCAATGGTTGGCATGATCAAGTCTGGTATAGATATGGTGAATTCCATTTATGGTAGTGGAATGTCTCTTTAATGGACCTCGAACCTCACCATTTCTCATTTAACCCAGCCCTGACTCAATTCCATTATCATTTTTATTCCCACTGGTAAAATTTTCTCCACCTCCATCAATTTCTTCTCCTTCGTCTTCAGTGCTATGCTTGTTTCTAGTCCTTTCCGACCCCTGCTCTGGTTATTTTTTCCTTCCCTCAGATAAATTATTTGCCAAATATTCCAACCAAATATAGGTTTTAGGTCTTACTACGGCTCTGTAGGACATCTCTCTTAACCTACACCTTCATCCAATATTTCATATTCTTCTTCACTTTCCTCCTCCCCTACAATGAGCAAGTGTGAGGAGGATATTTGGGATTATGACACAATTTTGGAAGAGGAAATTCCTTCTAATCACATACAAGAAAATTTAAATGCCCCATCCTTAGCCACGGTAAGAAGGTACCTCACTTATACCTCTCCTTCTCTAAATAACAAAAATTCCACAACAAGTAGCTCACAAGTGCCAATGCACACCTCCAGGAAGGTGACCGAGTAGAATTCTCCACTATAGTTATCGGAAGACTAACTCCAGTTGATCTTGTAACTTTGCAGGGACATTGCATAACATAATTTCCACTAGGAGGTGATGGATCACAGTCTCTTTGACCTCCTTGAATAGTTATCTATACAGATATATTTTAAACCTTGTCTTGTATGTCACCATCCGTGAATTTGTGCTTCAATAGGGAATGTTAGACACCATTAATTTTTTTATGTGAAATCAATATTTCAGGATCTAGCGAGACGCTAAACCGGTTTGGAAGCATGATAAACTAGGAAAGGGGATAAATCTGGCAGGAGCGCTAAGTTGGTGGGGCACGATGCGTTGCAGATCGTGAATTCTCAAGATCGATTGTCAAGCATTATTTTGAGGGGAGAAGTTGAGGGGGGGTAATTTTGGAGAGGGGCCCCGAAATTTAAAACATGTTTTTGGTTACGTGGTGCCACCAGGTGCATTTCGGGGTGAAAAGCGGGTTTTCCCAAACCACTTTCTCATGCCCCCGAAATTTGGATAAGTATAAAAGGGAATATTGTTATGTATTTTATTATTATTTCGAACACTGGACCATTTCAACCTTGGCGTGGCCACCCTATTTCAACTGTAGCTCAACAGTACACCAACTGCGCACCATTTCTGCTTTTTTCCAGGTATTTTTCATCACAACCATCGATCATGTTGTTCCTGATATTGATTCTAAGGCTCAAATAATAATGTCAGGCATCAGGAATGTTTAAAGAGAATGTTTTAAAGAGTTTCCTAACTTTAGTTATATGAGAAATTATCCTTAAATGAAACTAATAATAGGATAGGACAGAGGCTATATTCTTTTGTCTAAGTCACAATTATAATATGAAATGGTGTGGGAGAAAATTAAAAAATTGTTCAACAAATAAAGGCACCAATTGCAGATGAATCTCACCTTGTTTGTAGTAGAAGAAAATTAGAGAGTTCACCCTTGAACATGATATAAAATACAGTAATTCAAATAGCTTGCATGTCTTGTATTACTTACAGTAAATACAGAGGGAAAATTGATTACTTAATGAGTTGCTGATATAATATGATTATAGTAGTTGTGATACTAAATTGCAATCAATCACTTATCAAGGAATTGCATAAGGAAATTCATAGCTATGGAAAAACAAAATAAGCACATAACTCAAAGTGAAGATAATTTGGAATCTGTCTCTGCACTTGTATTAATACTCAAAAAATGAGAGTTTTATCTATTACATCCAACAAGAAGAAGCCCATGTTGGGCTTCAAGACTTCCCTTGATACATTCAGAAATCCTAATATTTATACTAGATGTTGGCCCTTGACCAAGTTTTGGGAGATCCTTGGTCAAGTTTGACCATTTTGGACTTCGACAGCCTCTCGAAAGTAGAGCGCAAGACAAAGAAGAGATCGCGGGATCTTGACCCCTTTTTGGGTCCTTTCTGGTATTTGGGAATATGTAATGAGTATGGGATGTCGGCCCATGGGCTTACCCATTCTTAGGCCTATTTTGTAATATATAAATAGTTGTCTAGGCGATGTAAAGAGGGGGGGGGGCGAAGAAGTGCATCTGGGTGATGTTGTGCTAAGTGTAGGTGTGGCTTGTAAATGCTTTGTGCATACTATGAGAGACTTGCAGAGCCTAGTGCAAGTGGTTGTAACAGATTGTGGAAGGCTTTGTGCTGTAACACAAGGAAGAAGTATCTAGCGAGCTATGTAGATCTTTTGTCCTATGCGGAGTAGGGTTTTGAGGATCTGTGCTTGTAACCTATTGAAGAAGATAATAAAGAAGAAGAGTTGGTGGATGTAGCCCCGAGGTGGGGGTGAACCACGAATATGTTGTGTTTCTCTGTTTTGTGCGATGTGTTGGTATATTTATGTGTTATCTACTAAGTGCTTGATATAGATAGATAGATAGATCCTTTTATGCTTTTTTTTTATGATAAATCTGGATGCTAGATCTGACATAGGTGAATGTTCTTAGTGCTTGACTCTACTGGATCAGATCCATTTATTTATGATAAGTGCTTAAATACATTAGATCGGGGTGAATTTTGTGATGCTTTGTTTTATCTGCGAGGTAGATATTGGTTAAATATTGATGAACGTTTACTGCTGAGTGCTCTGTTAAATACTAGAATCACAGATATGTGGCCCAACTAAGGTTGCAGACACCTGAGTCCTACAACCACCCCTGCTTCTACCTCAAGTGAGACATCATCTTCTTCTCAGGTGTTGTCGAAAGTGCCGGTAGTTATGGTTTTTTTGGTGTGTTGTTGTAGCGTTGAACCCTGGGTCTGCCCTTGTGCCAAAACTAGATGATTTCCTTCAGTTTGAAACTGATTACAATGATCTCCGAAAGAAACGTTTTGGTTTGAAGCCAAGCACAATGATCTCTGAAATAAACATTTCGGTTTGAAATCGATTACAATGATCTCTGAAAGAAACGTTTCGGTTATGAATGTATGTCATAGGAATCTTTAAATTTAGTTGGATTTAATTTGATGTCATCTGTTTATGATCCATATTTGACTTATGTTGCGTGGTTGGTCTTTGTTGCTAACTATGGCCTCTTCTTAAAATATCGTTTCTTAAAACCTTGAGATGATTGGCTACATGTTGATCCTCTATTTCTAGGTGTCTCGAGTCATCTGTCACCTGCAATGAGTTTACTAGCATAAATAACTGCGATTGAAGGTGTGGCCATGGAGATTGGACAACTAGCTCAATGTGAGGTCGTTATGGGAAGGTGGTGTCTCTGTCGGGATGTGACATGTAGTAGGAGTGGGAGACAGGTGGTGAGGGGTGAGAGGATACGAAAGTGTGACAGGTTATCTATTTTGCGGGGTCATGAGGGGGTGGTTTGAAGTACCCTGATTTTCATCCCGCAATGCACCTAGTGCTACCACGTATCTCGTTTACTATACCATGGTTTCAATTGCGAGACCCTTCAGTAATTTTACTGTTCGATCGTGTTGCATCCCCGCAATGAAACGTGGTCATTGATCTAGTCACGATCTACGATCTGGGTGCACTTGCTAAATTTAGCGCCACCACTAAGGTTTATTTGCCTGTCAACTTTAGGATCATTCTAAGCACATTTGGAGATGGTGCTACTTTGGCGCTGAACAAGAAAAATTCCTGGAAGATGATCTGACGTGGTGGTATGACGTCACTATGCTGACATGTCATGAAAAGAGAAGTGACATGTGTTGGCACCAGCTGGATGCCAAGTGTCATGACTGATGAGAGTGGAAAATGTATGAAATGATGACTTCCACGTACTTTGGCACTTCAAGGCTCAGGGGAAGTCTGCATGTAGAGCTGAAGCTTTTACATGAAGGATGATCGTCGATTTGAGGAGGACACATGGGAGGGATCTGTGGACTCCAGGAGAAACTGCTTCAGAGGAAAAAGGGAGCGGGGAAGGTGAAAATCTTGAAGCTCTGATTCTTGAAGTGAATATTGATCGTCCATACCAGAGGGTGCGTGGTACTTGATATGGAACTCTGGGAGAAATTATTTTGGAGGAAAATGAGAGAGGAAGCCCTAAAGTCCCGAAGCCCAAAGTCTTGAAGTAAATAATGACAGATGGATTTGGATAGACACGCAGAAAAAATTGGTGGACTTCGAGAGAAAACACTCCCGATGAAAGCAAGAGGGGAGAATCTAAAACTCCCGAATCTTGAGGTCTTGAAGTAAATCATGACCGTCCGATGGAGAAGGATGTGTGGTGCTTGATATTTAACTTTGGGGATTCCGTCTGGTGCTAGACCTCGCGCATATTTGACATGTTGAGTACACACAAACCATTGATTTCCATGATCCATTAAAATTCGAATGTCGATCTTTGGAAAGTGAGATAAGCACGCAAAGTTAAGTCGAGGTCACAACTCTTGGTCATGTGTAGATAAGATAGAGAGAATTTCGTGCAATTCCTATCTGTCGATATGAGCGAGGGACACGAGGCAGACGATCCCCATATTCGGCTATTTCGAACTCTAGGAGGAGGCAAGCAGTGTTGAGTAAATAAATCTCAAAGACCTGAAGCTCATCTGGACTGTCGATCAAAGACGACACGTGGTAGGAGATCCTCTACTTCGGGGATAACCACTTTGGAAGAAAGATAGATGTGTGAAAGGAGAAATATAGAAGCCCAGAGTTCCGAAGTAAATATCGAAGCCCAGAGATCATCCACTTCAAGAATAATCACTTCGAAAGAAAGTTGGAGATGTGAAGCAAGAACTCCCAAAGACTGGAGTTTCGAAGTAAATCCTAGTCGTCCAAATCAAAAGAACACGCGGTGTCAGATCTTCCACTTCGGGGACTTAGCACTCCAGAGAGTTTGTGTTCTTGTTTCCTGTCTATTTATCCCCTTTTCTTAGTTTATCCATCTTCCAAACTGGTCTATCAGGTTTCCTCGCAACCTTTCGTGCCTCCATAATACTTAAATAAGTCAAATTGGTCTGCATGTAACAAACAAAATTTGTAAGCTCTTCACTAAAAAAAAATGGCTAATCGCAATCCACATCGTTAAGATTTAGCCAATCATTCATATCGTTAAGATTTAGCCAATCATTCATATCATTAATACTTTGACGTTCATGATTGTTGGATACAATTAACGTATAAATCTCTTGAAGGTTAAATTCATGAAGAAGTTAATCTCTTATTACTCACTTTTATGTTTTACTTTATCATGTTTTAAACATTGAATTAAACTTAAGTACTTCAACGGTTTGGTGTTCGGGCATTTTGGGTGTAGTTTGATAGAAATCCTCTAAAGGCCGAATTCCAGGAATAATTGTCTAAGTTTTTTGCTTCTTTTTGGGTAAAATTTTTATTTCTTAGAGGAAAAATATAAAGCTCGAACTCTCAAAATTAAACATGTTCCAACAGATCCTATCATAACCTCATTAACAGAACAATATCCCGTGGCAAATGAAGAAGCCCTAATTGATCGAGATTCAAACGTTTTTATACCGAGATCACCATTTTTCCCATCTTTGTTTCCATAAGCAACTTGTCTGATAAGGTAGGAAGGTGTATGTTGTTGCTTGAAGAATTCTAGGCCACCATAGTCCCTTATGTTGTCGAAATCAGTTCCTTTTTCCTGAATTTATAGGTTCGTGTGTCAAACAATATTCCCATGAAGAAAGAGTCGTTGCGAATAAATGAGGGTCTGAGGTCATGTGTAGGGTAGAGAGTCTGTCAATTCGACAATCCCTCAGCATACCAGAGTCATTTTCTACAACTTTTGAGCCTTTCAACGAAGAGAATCTAATTAGGGTATACAAAGAATGTCCATCAGAGGTCCGAGATTTGTTTTTGCAGACAATTGTAAAACTCGAACATTTTTTAGAGAGTCTATTTTTTCCAATGAATGTGAATATAATGGTTATTGAAGTCTAATGGGTTTTCTCCCTATTGATTCAAGTTTTAGGTCTAGACAATGACAAACACATAGTCGAAGTCATGCTTGGTTTTCTTTTGATCTTTTTTAAGTTAGAGTTTTCTCTATCAGTTTGTATCAGTTTTGATCAATTCATAGCTGATAACACCCATAAACAACTAGTGAATTTTCCCTCTCTAAGACATTTTAGATACTACACCTATCTGTTCAAAATTTTCCTGAAAACCAATAAGAGATAATTTCCTAAAGAAACATTCATATCGACTGAATGTAAAAGGATTCCATTGCTCGCATTCATCAACAAAGTCATGTCCAAAGTTTATAGTTTGATTTTCAACTCTAGCCTACCTATATTTGTGAATGACATGAGGAGCTATCAATAGAAAAATCCAGATAACAGAGTGGGGGATTGGGTACTATTCATGCACTCAACAATAATCTAGGTTTATGGTTGTCATGAATCCCCTTATCTATTTCCTATTTTTCAGACCCTTAGAATCTTTTCCCTTGAATTCATCAGGAAAATAATTATATCTAAGACATATCATTTATTGAAATTGCAGAAAACCTCTAACCTCAAGTTCCCTTTTATCATTGGCCCTTTCATTGTCAAATCCAGATCATGTTTATCTCAAATTCAGGCAAAGATCAAAGAGTTCATTTTTGCACAGTTACAAGGAAGAGGTATGATCCACATCAAATCATATCCAAAAGAAGATTGATGAACAAAAATTCCCCTTATGAGCATGAACAAGTTGAGGGTTTTGATAAGATGGAAAATATAGAAGTTTGTGTTGATATGGAATCAATATTGCAACCAACTCAAACACAGCAAGTGGAGTAAACCCTACAACAAAGTCAAACACAAAAATCTTCTCAGAAAATGATAGTCAAAGTTACTAAGATAAGTTTTTACAACAAGAGAGGAAGTTCATAGGCCATGGGCACTAGTGATCATCAAACTGCTCCTAAGAAGATGAAGATTACATAGTCTCCACGGATAGTGGATTTAGAAGAGGAAGAGCCTAGAGAACAAGTAAATATGGATATGGTGGAAAGTGGTACTAGCACTGTAGAGGTTGAAAAGGAAAGAAAACTCCAAAGTGAAGGTGGCTCAAGAACCTTTAGAAAGAAGAAATATGTATTTTATAAAACATTTGAGGCAATTTATCAATCCAAATAAGATCTGGAAAAATAGTATGCCGAGAAGGGGAACATAGCTCTAGGTGAGATGAGGGATTTACTCCCTGAAGAAGAAAATATTTCTCAACATAAATATTCTATTTTCATAGTGAAGGATGTTGACAAGAGAACCTTTAACATTGCAGTTGCAAATGAAGACAAAGTCTCTGAGATAAACAGAAGATATGACAACATCAGTGCTCCAAACAAGGTCAAATTCCATAAGCATACCAACGATATGTTGCATTCTGATTACCTGAGTTTAAGGTTGAAGAATTCAAAGATGTCATCTTATGCAATGAAATTGGAAGGAAAATTGAGGCAAGAAAAATCATCAAGCAGATCTTGGAAGACTTAGGTCAAGAGGCTGGAATCTAAATCCCCCCAAGGGTTGAAATCCTCATTGGATGAAAAATACAAATTAATTCAAATCTTGAAGAAGAAATTGAAAATGTCTGCCACAGAGCATTCACAAACAACATAATTGATTTCTCTAGAATAAGAAAAGGAAACACTTCGTCAAGAGACATTGGACTACAAGGCTAGAGTCTTGAAGCTAGAACAAGAAAAGGTGAAATGGTCACAAGAGTAGACAAAATTTCTAAACAAGTTTGTAGTTGTAGCTCCTGCTGCAGAAGTTGGGTCAAACAATGAAGGAATTCTCCAAGATATGTCACACATTATCCTGAAAGAAGGATAAATCAAAGGGATAAAAGGAAGCATAGATAAATTGAAGTAGGAGATGTAGTCAAAGGATGAAAGAATGGCTCAATTTCAAAAGGAGAATGAAGTATTGTATGAAAGGATAGATAAATTGAAGATAAGATTAAGAGGCAAAGGCTTTTTGTAGAGGGGAAAGCATATCATCTAGGACTCTATAGTTGTTGAAGCTTCCAAGTTCAGAGTATATTTGAATTTCATTAATGATAAAGACAGTATAACCATCACAACCAGGAGCAGGTGCATTATTGTGAATGAAACCTTAGCAAAGAAACCATCAGAATGTGCCCATAATGTCATAAATCTACTCAAATCCATTCCTACTGCAGAACTTCAGAATATTGGAGTTAAAGACATAAATACATTGATTATCTAGGCCATGAGGGTTATTTCTAAACATAACCTATTGAAATCAGTCCAAACCAAGGCAACACATATGGAATAGAGTGTATAGGAGTTCAAGGATTTGTTTGAAGAATTTTTTATTGAAGCCCTTCCACCATTTTGGGATGGAAAGGGAAAATTATATGATTAGGAAGAATACAATGCTTGCTTGACTCGGTGTAGAATGGATCACTCCAAGTTCGAAACCCTGGAGGAAAATATGAAAGGAGATACATTAGTTGAACATCTAATTACAAACTTTGAAATTCTAAATCAGTTCAAAGCAGTCAAGTTTGTATTGCCAGTCATGTCATATGCTTCCTACATTGACCTGGAGATTTTGATAGAGGAAATGAAATATTATGATATCCCTTCCGAATTGTAATGGAAGGATATAGTGAGGTTGGGTAAGACAAAATGCAATTTTCCAGGGTCCAGTAGATGATGTCCATATGTCACTAACGATGGAAGATCATGTGGAAGACCAGAGCAGAACAAGTGGTGAAGAAATAGACTGTAATTCCAGAGGAGCCAGAAACAGGATCATGAAACGTTTTCTTGCTAATCATTGGAATCGATTCCCAAACTGAAACATCTTATTTTAATCATTCTAAACTATTTCAAAACTGAAATGTTTCATTTTGATCATTGTAATCAGTTTCAAAACCGAAGGAACTTAAATTGTATAAATATTAGGAGTTCTAAATGTATTAGAGGCTAGTATAAGTGCAAGGGAACAATTTTAGTTGTTTGGAACTTGAATGTAATTCTTTGAAGCTGAATAGAATACACATGCAGAAGTCTCGAAGTTTCCATGAAAATATTCTAATGGTGGTGGTATGAGTTTTGTCTTCTCTCTTTGTATGTATTTCTTATATTTTTTATTCCATTTACACTATCTTTTGTTTAAATTGGATAGTTAAAGCCCCATAATTCATCTTGTGATGATCTTGTTTGAATAAATTTAAACTATGTTACGTTCTTCCTAACTAATTCAGAATTCATTTATTTAATGCTATGATACAATTATATGTTTTTCCTTTCTTCTTACACTCTGCAAATTTCAATTTATAGCTTAGATTTATCACCTCATTTAACCTTTATCCTTTGGAGAGTTATACTGACCAATCAGTTATTCCATTTGTTCTCAGAAGCTTGACTCCATAGCCTTAAGTCTCCCTCCCCTTCTTTTCCAGCAAAATTATAAAACCTTTCAAAACAAAAAAACCTAGCCAGTGATTTGTTAAAGAAAACTTGTCTATTAAAGATCAAGTGATAGGAGAGAGCCCTCTCTAAGATGATAATGCTAGTACCCAAATCTAAAGTGGTTTGTAGGTTACCTATGTTGTGTTTTTTATCATCCAAACAAATTTACAGAGTGCTAACATGTTGGCATTTTTGTCAGGGACGAAACTGAAATCTTCCTTGGGAAAAGAATGACTTGAAGATTTAGATTTGATTCTGCAGGGTGATAGTGAATCAAACACCTTATTGGATGAGACTAAATCTATCCTGGTGACTCTATTATAAAGAGACCAACAGTATAAATTAGTTTAAGCGAGAAATCTTGGCTCCCAAGAGAATTCATACTAGGAGAAATCCAGACCCAGAAGCAATAATCCATGTGTCTGATCCTGAGAAAATTGTACACAAAAGAAAAGAAAGGCCAATAAGGCTAGTTTTTTGTCTAGAGAGATATCTATATTTTCCCAAAGATGGAGTGAAAATCATTGAAGACCTTGATTTTGATTTGAAAATTGAGCAAACTCTGTTCATAACTAAATCTAAGTCCAGTTTGAACGAAGTCATCTTTGACGAGAAGAGGTCCCGAGATTTAAATTTAAATTCCTCTATTAAACCCGTTGTGACTCCTATTCAGAAAAATCAACCAATTGAAGTTCTTACTAGAGCCATGGAAGCTAGGTTTTCCACTCTTGTTCTACCTGCTCAGTTACATGATTTTCCCTGGGAATATAATCAGAGGATTAAGTTGTATGATGTTGAAGGTAATGTGTCAGCCCAAAAACACTTAGACTGGTTCAATGATTTTGTGGACCTAGAATAAGTAGATTATGAATATGCAAAAATGAGGTTGTTTGCACAAATTCTTTCAGGAGAAGTCAGAAAATGGTTCAGAGGTCTCCTAGCAACAAGTATTCTAAATTTTGAAGCGTTTGAAATGAGTTTTCTTGCAAAGTGGGGTAACAATAAAAACCCCTATCAGTTGATAACCATTACAACAACATGAGAAGGTCACCTAATGAAACAGTACAAGAGATTTCAACTAGATTTATGAAATTTTACAACTCAATTCCTACTGAAGTAAAACCTCCTTCTAGATCTGCTCAACTTAGATATGTTGATTCCTTTGAAATTTATTTTGCTTTTTTGTTGAGGGAAAGAAGATCCACTTCACTAGATGATATGATGAGTGATTTAATAGAATTTGAAGTAAATCTAATGGATTCAAGAAAGATCAAATACAATACTGACGGGGACATGAACAAGATTCAAGATAAGACACAACCTTGAACCTCACAATCATCAGAAGAGAGGTTTGAATTTATGTTGAACACCATGGAGAAACTCATGAAAACGATGTCTTTATATAATAATCCACCCAGAAACCAAAGGAGATCAGCAGTTCCACAAATTAGACAAAGATATCAGAGGAACCAGGGTGATCAACAAATAAGACCTCCTTTTCAAAATAATTATGTAAATGAAACTTTTGATGAAACTTTTGAAGACAATATGCATTGTTGTGATGATGATGAAACAGAGGTGTTTTTAACTAAAGAAGAACGTGATCAGTTCATTGAAATATTCATACAGGATAATGACGAAAGGTTTTCAGTGGAAAAGGAACATTACCAGACAAGGCTTCAGAATGCCATCATGCAATTCTAGAAACAATATAGTCTTTGAAACTAAAAGGTGCCTGCAAATCCTCCAAAGGGAAATCCTTCCAAAGAATATCAAAATAATACACCTTCTTCAAGTCATCTTAAAAAAGAATTTTTTTCAAAGGAAATAAGAAGGAAGAACACCCAAAGTAAGTTCCTGAACCAAGAAAGGAGACAATCGTAAAAGAGGTAGAAAAAACCTCATATTGATTTAACTTTTAAAGTGAGATCGCCAAAATTAAAATATTTGTTCCATTCAATGAGTTGATAAAGAATAGTGAATATAAAAATCAGATCATTAAGATGCTCAAGATGGAAGAAAGTTATGATACTTTAAATATACAAGATGATCATCCTGCCATCTTGTGTGGCCCATGTGTAGAGGAGATTAGTGATTTTGATGAGGTCCCTCCTTTCTATGTTATTCTAAAGATTCATGATATGAATTTGCATTATGCTATGTTGGATTCAAGAGCATCCCATAATATGATGCCCAAGGTGGTCATGGACCAATTGGGTTTTCACATTACAAGGACTTACAAAGACCTTCTCTCCTTTGATTCAAGGAAGGTGAAGTGCTTGGGACTGATCAAAGATCTGGTAGTATCTTTGTCTCAAATTCCAGCAAAACATATGGTCATGTGTGTGGTAGTTGTTGATATTCCTCCTAAATCTGGCATGCTACTATCTAGGTCATGGGATGCAAAGTTGAAATGGACTCTACAAATGGATATGTCATATGACACTATCCCTGTTTTTGGCCAAGATAGGAGGTTGTACAGGGAAGTTTTTATCAAGTACATGGTCAGTAAGAAATCCCATCCAAACAAACATCCCATTTACTTTGTGGATATTGATATTGGTTCTTCCATTTACTTTAATGATTCGAGTTTTAAAGAGAAAGTGCCAGAGACTGATATGCCTTCCAAAGACAGATTTGATCAACAAACTAAGGAAAGTTCAGAGAAGAAAAATAATGCAGTAAATGAGATGTGGAACATGAGTGTTGATGGGGATATCATCAGAGGAGAATGAGGTGGTGTGTTGATTAACCCCCCTAGATTGGCCACAAAACTTTTCTCTTATAATCTTTCTTTTGATTGCACAAATAACATGGTTGAATATGGGGCATTAGTGTTGGGATTGAAGAATTTGAAAGAAATGGATGCTAGGAGTATAGTTGTACATGGGTATTCTGAGTTGATTATAAATCAGGTAAAGGGCATATATCAAACAAAGCATCCAAGATTAATATAATATATGAATATAGTGCTTGATCTTCTTGAAGAATTTTCAGAATATAGTCTTTTAGTGATTCCAAGGGGTCAGAATCAAATTGTTGATTCTCTAGCTACTTCTACCTCAGTTTTCAAAATTCCATTTTTTCCTAACAAAGGATATGAGATTGAGGTTAAGAACATACCAATAGTGCATGATAATATTAAGTACTGGGAGGTTTTTGAAGATGATAAAAAAATAGAAAGTTTACTTAAGATGGGTGGTTAATTTGAAAATTTGAATATTGATGAGGAATATTGTTGTGAAGAAGAAAATGTAGTTGTGTTTGCAAATGATGGCTATTTCAAGAATTAGCTTGTTGGTAAGGATATAATGCAGCTAAAAACTAACATTTTTCGCAAAGGCATGGTCCCATTAGAAAAACTCTTTGACAACAATGATGTAGCCATGAGTCCTAAAATTACTGTAAATGATGGAGATGTTGAAGATTGCAACATTGGGACTCAGGAAGATCCAAATATCATCAAGCTATCAAAGAAACTTAGCCCAGAGGTCAAGCAAATGTATATGAATTTAATGAAATAATTTCCTGATGCTTTTTCCTGGAGTTATGAAGATCTAAAAGTTTATGATACTAAGGTGATTCAACATGTAATTCCAATCAAGGAGGATCATAAACCTTTCAAGAAAAAATTAAGATGAATTAACCCTTTGTTGTTTCCCTTGATTTAAAAGGATATAAAAAAATTGTTTGAAGACAAGATCATAGTGTCTTTGATATTTTCTAAGTGGGTGGAAAATCTGGTACATGCCAGAAAAAAAAGTGGAGAGATCAGATTATGTGTAGACTTTCTAAATCTGAACAAGGTATCTCTCAAGGAAAATTACCCACTGCCTAAGATGGATCACATTCTGCAGAAACTAATTAGATCTCAAAAAATATGTATGTTGTATGGTTTCTCTAGGTACAATCAAATAATGGTACACCCTCGTGATCAGGAAACGACAACCTTTACAACACCATGGGGCACCTTCATGTATGCCAAAATTCCTTTTGGGCTCATGAATGCAGTAGAAAATTTCCAAAGGGCTATGGATATAGCCTTTGGTGATGAGAAAGATAAATTTGTTCTTATTTACTTAGATGATATCATTGTATATTCAGTTTCTGAATAAGAACATCTTAAACACCTAAGGAGGGATTTTTAAAAATGTAGGAAGTTTGGCATTTCATTGAACCACAAGAAGTCTAATTTTGGCATGGAAGAGGGAAATTTTCTTGGTCACATTATTTTAAAGGAGGGAATAAAGATAGATCCCAACGGATTTTAAGGAATCCTTAAGATTGATACACCTAGAAGTAAAAAAGAAGTACAATTTTTCCTAGGGAAAGTAAATTTTTTGAGGATATTCATCCCTAACCTGGCTGAAATCATAAAGAATATTACTAACATGCTCATAAAAGGAAGTGAGATAAAGTGGACTCCTGAAGCAAGAAATTATTTTGAATATATTAAAGTGGAATTGACCAAAGCCCTAGTGTTGTCCAGTCCCAATTTTGCAATAGACTTTATATTGTTTTTTTTTGTCTCAGAACACACCATTGTTGGTGTTTTATTACAAAAGGATGAACATAATTTTCAGAGGCCTACAACATACTACAACAAGACATTGAGGGATTCCCCATTAAAGTAGGATATCATGGAAAAGAAGGCATATGAACTGGTCAAGGCCCGAAAATAATTTATAGTTTATATCTTGCATTCCCGTATTGTTTCTTATGTGCCCAACAATTCTGTGAAGGAAATTTTGACTCAGACTAATCCTGAGGGTAAAAGAGGAAAGTTGATAGTTGTCTTGTTAGAGTATGACCTTGAGATCAAACCTACAAAATTGATCAAGGGGCGGGGAATTGCAAATTTGATGGCACAATCAAATTGTGAGCTTTTGGGAATTAATTCCATTGTTGATTTATCAATAGATTCAGAAGATGAAAAGGCCCCTTGGGTGTCTCAAAAATTCCTTGAATCCCCATGGTATGCTGATATTATTTATGTATTGAGAAATTTGCAGGCACCTCTTGAATTGAGTAAAGCCAAGGCCAGGTTTTTGAATCTAAAGGCAGAAAAATTTTTCATTCTAAACCAATCTTTATATTGGAAGGATCCAGGTGGGATCTTGTTGATTTGTTTGTTGGAGGAAGAAGTGGAAAAAACCATCAAAGAGTTTCATAAATGTGATTATGCAGGGAACCATTATTGGAAAACTACTGTGCACAAGATATTGAGGGTTGGGTTCTATTGGCCTAGCATTTTTTCTGATGTTTACAAAGAAGTTTCAAGCTGCCATGAATGCCAAATTTTTTATGGAAAAAGAAAATTGCAGCCTTTTCCCTTGAAGCCTATCTCTGTTGAAGCACCTTTTAGACAATGGGGCCTTGATTTCATAGGATAAATCCATTCACAGTCCTCATCTCAACACAAGTGGATAATGAGAGACACATATTACTTCACCAAGTGGATTGAAGAAGTTCCCACAAGGCAAGCCACAGATACGGTTATCATTTAGTTTTTGGAAAAGAATATTTTGTCTAGGTTTGGTTGTCCAATCAAAATCATTACAGACAATGCAACATAATTTAAGTCCAAAAAAATGAAAAAAAATTGCAGTGATTACAATATAACTCTTGGGCATTCCATAACTTATTATCCTCAAGTTAATGGGTTGGTTGAGTCATCCAATAAAAGTTTGACCAAAATTATCAAAAAAATGTTGCAAGATAACAAAAAGGCTTGCCACAAGAAGCTTATCCATGCACTATGGGCTGACATGATCGCTACTAAAAGTTCTATTTCCACTTCACCCTTCCACACTGTGTATGGAACATAAACATTTTTTCCTACTTCATTAGGATTGCTAGTGATGAGATTGCTACAAGAGAAAGATGTTGAACTAGATGCCACTCAAAGGAGGAAAAATGAACTAATAAATGTTCAACAAACAAGAGAGAAAGCCTTCAAAAACTCTCAACAACACCAAGACAAGATTAAAAGGGATTTTGACAAGAACATTAAGGAATATGATTTCAAAGTGGGGGATTTGCTGTTGAAATGGGATGCTAGGAATGAAGACAGAGGAAAGCATGGGAAATTCAACCATCTGTGGCTAGGACCTTTAAAAATTGTGGTATACCATGGAAATAATGTCTATATTCTATAGGAACATGATGGCGATATCATTGGTGGAGGACCTCTGAATGATAGGTTTCTCAAGCATTACCTCGCTTAAAGAAATTTCCACCCGTTCCATTTCATTGTGTATAACCATTTTTTTTTCTTCAATTGAGGTAATTGAAATCAAATCAATAGAAATTAAAGCCCGAAGTGAAGGCCCTAAGTTTATGCTGAGTATAATTTGAGTTATGTGAAAGAAGTTTTTTGAATGAGATGTTGATCGAATTAGTTTCATGAGTGGAATAAATCCCAATGGAAGGTCACTTGGTCTATTGTTCTTTGCTACCCTGCTGGTAGGATAACATCCCCAATTGGAGCCCATGTTAGTCACCATTAAATTTTTTATGTGAAATCAAGATTTCGATATCTAATGAGACACTAAACCAGTTTGGAAGCTTGATAAACTAGGGAAGGGGATAAATCTGGTAGGAGTGATAAGTTGGTGGGGCCCAATGCATCGTATATCGTGAACTCTCAAGATCAATGATCGAGGATGATTTCAGGGGGATAAGTTGTGCAAGGGTTAATTTTGGAGATCGGGCCCGAAATTAAACCATGTTTTTCACTTGGGGTTACGTGGCACCGCCAGGAGCATTTCGAGGTGAAACGTGGGTTGCCCAAAATCACTTTCTCATGCCCCTGAAACTTGGAAAAGTATAAAAGGGCATCTTGTTATTTATTTTATTATTATTTCGAACACTAGACCATTTGAAACTTGGTGCGACCACCCTCTTTCAAATGCAGCTCAATAGTACACCAACTACGCACCATTTTCACTCATTTCCAGGTATATTTCATCACAACGATGGATCCTATCATAACCTCAGTAACAAAACAAGATCCTGTGGCGAATGAAGAATCCTTAATTGACCGAGATTCAGACGTTTTTGATACCGAAATCACCATTTCACCTGTCTCTGTGTCCAAAAGCAACCTGTCCTATTAAGTAGGAAGGTGTATACCATTCCTTGAAGTTGTCCAGGCCGCCATAATCCCTTATGTTGTCGACATCGCTTTCCCTTTTCCTGAATTTATAGGTTGGTGCGTCGAACAATATTTCCATGAAGAAAGAGTCGTTGTGAATAAAAGAGGGTCCGAGGTCATGTTTAGGGTAGAGAGTCTATCAATTCAAGATTCCCTTAGCATAACAGAGTCATTTTCTACAACTTCTGAACCTTTCAACGAAGAGAATCTAATTGGGGTATACGGAGAATGTCGATCAAAGGTTCAAGATCCGTTTTTGTAGAAAATTGTAAAACCCAAACATTTTTCAGAGAGTTTGTCTTTTCCAATGAATGTGAATATAATGGTTATTGAAGTCCAATAGGTATGCTCCCTATTGAGTCAAGTTTTAGGTCTAGACATTGACAAATACGTAGTCAAAGTCATGCTCGGTTTTATTTTGACCTTTTCTAAGTCAGATTCTAGTATGTCAGTCTGTATCAGTTTTGAACAATTCATAGCTGATAACATCCCTAAACAACTAGTGAATTCTTTCTCTCTAAGACATTTCAGATACTACACCTATCTGTTGAAAATTTTCTTGGAAACCAATAAGAGAGAATTTCTTGAAGAAACATTCATATCAACTGAATATAAAAGGATTACAATGTTCATCTTCATCAACAAAGTCATGTCCAAAGTTTATAGTTTGATTTCCAAAACTAGCCTACCTAGAGCTTTGGATGACATGAAGAGCTATCTATAGCCAAATGTAGAGAACAAAGTGGGGGATTGGGTATTATTCATGCACTCAACAATAATCTGGGTTTATGGTTGTCATGAATCTCCTTATCTATTGCCTATTTTTCTGACCCTTACAATCTTTTTCCTTGAATTCATCAGGAAAAGAATTATATCTGAGATAAAGAATTTCTTGAAATTGCACAAAGCCTCTAATCTCAAGTTCCCTTTTATCATTGCCCCTTCCATTGTCAAAGCCAGATCATGTTTATCTCAAATTCAAGCAAATCTCAAAGAGTTCGGTTTTGAACAACTACAGGGAAGAAGGTATGATCCACATCAAATCATATCCAAAAGAATATTGATGAACAAACAAGACCCTTATGAGCATGAACAGGTTGAGGGTTTTGATAAAATGGAAAATATAGAAGTATTTTTTATATGGAAGGAATCTTGCAACCAACTCAAACACAACAAGAGGAGGCAACCCTACAACAAAGTCAAACACAACAAGCTTCTCAAAAAATGATATTCAAAGTTCCTAAGATAAGTGTTTATAGAAAGAGAAGAAGTTCAGAGGCCATGGGCACCAGTGATCAACATATTGCTCCTAAGAAGATGAAGATTACATAGTCTCCACAAATAGTGGATTTAGAAGAGGAAGAGCCTAGAGAAAAAATAAATATGGATATGGTGGAAAGTGGTACTAGCATTGTAGAGGTTGAAAAGGAAAGAAAAATCCAAAGTGAAGGTGGCTCAAGAACCTTTAGTAGCAAGAAATACATCTTTGATAAAACATCTCAGGCGGTTTATCAATCCAAAGAAGATATGGAAAAACAATATGATGAGAAGGGGAACATATATCTGGGTGAGATGAGGGATTTAGTCCCTTAAGTGGAAAATATTTCTCAACATAAATATTCTCTATTCACAATGAGGGATGTTGAAAAGAGAACCTTTAACATTGCAGTTGTAGATGAAGACATATTTGAGATAAAGATAAGATATGACAACATTAGTGCTCTAGACAAGGTCAAATTCCATAAGCATACCAATGATATGTTGTATTTGACTACCTGAGTTTAAGCTTGAAGAATTCAAAGTTGTTCTCTTATGCAATGAAATTGGAAGGATAGTTGAGGCAGGAAAAATCATCTAGAAGAGATTGGAAGACTGAGGTCAAGAGGCTGGAATATGAAATCCCCCAAGGGTTGAAATCCTCATTGGATGAAAAAGAAAAATTAATTCAAAACTTGAAGAAGAAATTGAAAATGTTTGCCACAAAGCATCCACAAACAACAGAATTGGTTGCTCTAGACCAGGAAAAGGAAACACTTCGTTAAGAGACATTGGAATACAAGGCTAGAGTGTTGCAGCTAGAAGGAGAAAAGGTGAAATGGTCACAAGGGTAGACATAATTGATAAACAGGGTTGTAGTTGTATCTCCTACTATAGAAGCTCAGTCAAGCACTGAAGGACTTGTCCAAGCTATGTCACAAGTTAGCCGGAAATAAGGAGAAATCAAAGGGCTAAAAGGAAGCATGGAGAAATTGAAGAAGGAGATGCAAGAAAATGATGATAGAATGGCTCAATTTCAAAAGGAGAATGAAGTCTTGTAGGAAAGGATAGATAAATTGAAGATGAGATTAAGGGGAAAAGGCATGTTGTAGGGGGGCAAACATATCATCTGGGACTCTATAGTTGTTGAAGATGCCATGTTCAGGGTATATTTGAGTTGCATTAATGATAAATATAATATAGCCATCACATCTAGGAGCAGGTGCATTGTTGTGAATGAAACCTTAGCAAAGAAACCATCAGAATGGGCCCAAAATTCCATAAATCGACTCAACTCCACTCCTACTACAGACCTTCAAAATATTGGAGTTAAAGACAAAACTGATTATCTGGGCCAAGAGGTTTATTGCTAAACATAACCTGTTGAAATCCGTACAATCCAAGGAAACATATATGGAAAAAAGTGTATAGGAGTTCAAGGATTTGTTTGAAGAATTTTTTATCAAAGGCCTTCCACAATTTTGGGATGGAAAGGGAAAATTATATGAACAAGAAGAATACAATGCTCGCTTGACTCAGTGCAAAATGGATCACTCCAAGTTCGAAACTGTGGAGGAAAATCTAAAAGGAGCTACATTAGTTGAACATCTATTTACAGACTTTGAATTTTTGAAACAGTTCAAAGCAATCAAGTTTGGATTGCCACTCATGTCATATGCTTCCTGCATTGACCTGCATATTTTGATAAAGGAAATGACAGATTGTGATATCCCTTCTTACTTGCAATGGAAGGATATAGTGTGGTTGGGTAAGACAAAATTCATTTTTCCAGGGTCCACTAGATGATGTCCAGATGTCACTGATGATGACAGATCATGTGGAAGACCAGATCAGAATAAGTGGCGAAGAAATAAACTTTAACGCCAAAGGAGCCAAAAACTGGAAACGTTGCTAATCATTTTAATAGGTTCCCAAACCGAAACGTCTTATTTTAATCATTGTAAATGGTTTCAAAACCAAATAGTTTCATTTTGATCATTGTAATCGGTTTCAAAACCGAAGCAACTTAAATTGTATAAATATTAAGATTTCCAAATGTTTTATAGGTTGGAAGAATTGAAAGGGCACAATTTTATCTATTTGGAACTTGAATGTAATTATCTCAATCTGAATAGAATACACATGCACAAGTCTTGAAGTTTCCATGAAATGATTCTAATGGTGGTGGTCTAAGTATTTTGTTCT
Source organism: Picea glauca (assembly GCA_000966675.3). Taxonomy (NCBI): domain Eukaryota; kingdom Viridiplantae; phylum Streptophyta; class Pinopsida; order Pinales; family Pinaceae; genus Picea; species Picea glauca. The sequence continues at coordinate 548,981 of JZKD02S1705492.1, forward strand.
TTCTTTGTATGTATTTCCTGTATTTCTGATTCCATTTACATTATCTTCTGTTTAAATTGGATAGTTAAAGGCCCATAATTCATCTTGTGATTCTCTTGTTTTAATAAATTTAAACTATGTTACATTCTTCCTAACTAAGTCAGAATTCATTTATTTAATTCTCTGATACAGCTATATGTTTTTCCTTTCTTCTTACACTCTACAAATTTCAATTTATAACTCATATTTATCACCTCATTTATCCTTTATCCTTTGGAGATTTCTACTGACCAATCATTGCTTCCATTCATTTTTAGAAGCTTGACTCCATAGCCCTAAGTGTCCCTCCCCTTCTTTTCCAGCAAAATTATAAAAACCCTTCAAAACAACAAAACCTAGCCAGTGATTTGTTAAATAAAACTCATTTATTAAAGATCAAGTGATAGGAGAGAGCCCTCTCTGAGCTGAGTAGGCTAGTACCCAACTCTAAAGTGGTTTGTAGGCTACCTCTGTCATTTTTTTTATCAGCCGAACAAATTTACAGAGTGATAACAGGGAACATTCATCTCAATGGCGATGGTGGTAGTGGTTAGTTTGGTATTTAGCTCCAATTCTGTACCATGGTTTTTATTTACAACTCAATTTCAGTCTCAATAGTTAATAGTCATGTTTTGAATCCGAACTAGTTATTTATCCAAGCTGGAAACTCTAGACATTTTCTTTTGGCTCTTTGGGGTAAACATTTATTGTTATAAAAGACCTAGTGTTGCCTTTGGTTTCAATTTTTCACAGACCAAGCACCAGGTCATATGATATGTAATTTTCACTCTATTTCCTTAAGGTAATATAAACACTAACTTACAAAAATAAAATTTATATTTATGAAAAAATTGTAGGGAACGAAATAAGTGTTGTCCATGGAAAATCATAAAGGAATGTTTGAGAAAAAATTTCCATAAATATTTCTCATGTAAACATACAACATTTGAACACAATGTTTATATACACATGTTATCTCACTTGCGCACATTCTTCCTAACACGAGGGGGTTGATGAGCTATGGTTTAGTCAGATTTGACTAACAAAACCCCAAGCTTTCGACATATCGATCTCTAGTCTAGGACTAAACAAGGTCTTGCCTGAGATTCCATGAGAATCATAGAGACCATATGGTCTTATTTCGTAGATCAAGGGATAACACATATTGGGAAGCCACTTCATCTAGCATTCACACATTACATATAGAACTCCAATATCAAACCAATTAAATATATACAACTAGAACTTGGCCTAACTACTCACTGACCTGTGAGAATTGGGCCTTGAGTGAAGACTCCATCTACTAAAACCACCATCATCCTCCTGACTCCTACTAGATGTATAATATGAAATATGCAAACAATGATATCTAGTGGAGGGGGAAATCCGCAAAATTTGGATATTGGCTTCAAAAAAATTGATCATCCATGGCGACATGCTCACCAACCATGGGCTCAAAGTGATGGCATATTGTTACATCTTTGATGCATGGTTCAAGGAACTGTGTGGATTTTAACTATGTGTTGCTAGTAAACAAGAGGCTATGCCCCCTTCCCAATAGTTGTATTCAAATCCTCAACCATCGAGAGAAAAAAACCATTGGATCTTGGGTCTGATGCCTAGATGAAGAGTTATAAAAAATTGAGCATCTAGTGGAAACTTCCATGAGTTGGAAACTTTGCTAGTAAACTAGAATTTAGGATGAAACTGGAACTACTAGAGAAAGCACAATTCACACTACTCACTCTCCAATTGATGGTGATGCTAAATATTGAGGCATGGAGGATCCCTCTGTTGTGAGTGGAAAATCCCTCTATGGACTAGAACTTAAGGTTTTATCATGCATGCAGAAAAGATCTAAAGATTCCTACTTTTTACCGTCATCCCAGACCTAATCCCCATTATTCTTAAGAAAATATGTAGTTAAGAAGATCAAGTGAACATACCTTATTTATGGCATTTGGTCTCGATCCCTCTTCACTCTTGGTCTCTCTTTGACTGCAACTCTCCTCCCAAGGTTGACCTGCATTCACAAAAGACAAGCAAAGAACTCCACATGCATTTGATCTATAGATTAATGGGTTAGAGATTTAATCAACATGTACGTAATAAACAATGAAAAACTCATATGGTGGGATGGGAAAAGTACTTATTTATTATTAACTTCACTAAAGAAACTTACAATGATGAAGCCAACCACTGCTCCATGAACCTGGTCCTGGGCTCCTCTTCAACTGTCCTCCAACTGCTTTTCTCTATACTTCTCTTTGCACAAGTATGGCTAAAGGTTGTGACAAGGGGAATGCTCAATTGGGTATAGTCTCTTTACTATGATTTTCCTCCTTTCAAATGGGACCCTTACCCATTATTTTATAGGCTAGAAGGAGCTAGGTATTTGGTCGAATGACCAGCCATGAATGGCTAAAAGGTTTAGTTAACTTGCCCAAAGTTGTGTGTTTCGTCAGCAACTTTCCTTTTTTCTGTGCTTTTGCAGGTACACGCGAGTTGTATTGGAGGAGCTAGTGTATACACGTGTGCAGTAATAGAGTAGGTTGTGTGGGCCCTTATAAAGGGGGTTTTTAAGAAGAGTTATTTAGTACTAGATTGGCAAAGAAGGCATATGGGATGGCCTGATGTTAGGTAAGTATGTCTGGTGAAAATTAGAGTTATAACAGATGCCCCCTAATGTGTGAGGTCAGAAGCGCATCTGATGGCCAAAACACATTACCAATCATTATCAATGTACCAAAACGGTGAGCCCAAGGACTAGAAATCGGGAGGTTCCATCTGCAAAATAACAATTTTCTCACCGAGGCAGGCATACCCATGCTCGGGATGAAATAAAATCATAGCTACCAATCAAATAAACTGTAGATCCATGTCATATAACTATATAAAGTGTAGCCATGAGAAATACACAGTGGATCTACATCTCAAAATAAAAAAGATATACATGTATAGTATCCATATTCTAGAAGCTGATAAGGTCTGATGGTTGGAGATGAGGTCTTCAGAGCTTGAGAAACAACTTCAAAATCTTCAAAACTTGGGTAGGAGTGTAATATGAGTGTACAACTTCACTACCTAGAGTTCTTTGATGGCTCGTCAGTCATGGACTAGAGAATCTTGATGATCAGACTAGAGGCTTCATTGATTTCTAACAAAGACTTGATTGGACTTTCGGGATGGCCAAGCATGAGGGAAAGAGACAAACTACAGAGGGGCCAACTCAGGCTTGGAAAAAATTCACTTATACAATAGCACGATAAAGGATGAGACTCAGGATGCATGGCATTAACATAAGTTCATGAGGCAGGAGGCAACGCAAACTCTCCATATGTCTGGAAGAATAACCAAACAGAGGAGGACACAACTCAATGTAGCGGAAACAACTTCCTAAGGTCATATTAAATCCTAGGGCTTGACGAACAAACGAAAGAATGTGCTTTATCCAAGGGTGACTCATTGTGCTGCCAATACAAAGAAAATACTTTTCCCTTCCTCTTTTTGGGGTATATTTGATTTTTTTTTGTCTTTTTTTAATAATTTTGGAAAAAGAATAAAAGAATGTTACGTTACAAAGGAGGAATGAGTGTCACAAACATACGAGTTCGAGTCGTAAGGAAAATACTGATGTTCTAAGCAAGGGCACTTGGAAAAAATCCCTCCTAGGGCCAAAGGTGTCAAGACGCAAAGGAGAAGTGCTACAGGGCTTGCGTATAAGGAATGCTTCATATGGTTCAGTTGAGAGAAACATGGAGCCAACATTAGACCAAAGATGTAGGTATGCAAACATGTTTAACAAAAAATACAATGGTAACGCCCTTCGATGTAATTTTAACAAGCCCAGAGAAGGTAAGCTTGGCGGTTTTTCATATTTAGAGAGTCTAAAAATACGTAAAAGGAGACTCCAATGGGGTACCTTTTTCGAAGGTAGTCTAGTCGGTTCGAATAAGGGGTAAAATAGCACCGAAAAGATGTCTATTCAAAACCATTTTAATGAGTGTGATAAAGGCAAGATCACTCGACCATTTTTTCATTTTTAAGGAGTCTGAAAAAATCTTAACTATGGACTGCGTCAGGAATGTTCTTCTGGACCATTTTAATGAGTGTGAAAGAATAAGGTCACTCGACGAACTTTTCAATTTTAGGGAGTTTGAAAAGATCTTAACTATGGACTTCATGGGGGTTCCTTTTTCGTAAATTTAGTCCCTTAGGCCCAAAAAAGGGTTAAAAGTATACCTGAGAATACTCTTCTAGAGATCCAAGGCCTCTAGAGTATACCTTTGTTCGTACAGTTGACCGTCCAGACCAAAAAAAGGGTAAACTACCGCCGAATAGATGTGACTTCAAATTTCAGTTTAACAAGCGTGAAAAGCCACAAGATTGCTCGACAATATTTTAATGTTTAGAGGGTATGAAAAGGGATTAAAAGAAGACCCATTGGCGGCTACGACTCATATATGAAACTAGTTCAGGTAGAGCCCGCTGCTAGGCTCAAACGAAGAGTCTCTTCGATAGTCAATTTGGAAAGTCTCCCAAAAGGGAAGAAAACACAAACCACGGTGTAAGTCCTCCCGTGGTATAGAAACCGTAGTCATGGCTTCAAGGATAGCCTCATCTAAAGGCAATTCAAAATTTGAGAAATCACGCAAACGAGGGTCGATAGTCCCAAAGGGTAAAGTAAGCTGACCATACTCCATATGACGATGGAGGTTCTGGCTAGGACTGGCAGAGTCTATCAGTGAAGAATCACAAGCATGAGGGCTTGATGATCTACAAACAATGAGATCATACTCGAAAGGATACTCAAGCCTACTTGGACCAAGAGGGGGAAACAAGGGCTCCCATGCCCCCATTAGATAAACCAATGGATCAATCGCTAAGACTAAGTCTCAGGAAGGCCAACATGATTTCAAAGGTTCCTACTTAGATACAATTGAACATCGAGGATAAGATGCAACATAATTAACCTATGGCAGGGTAGAGTCTACACGAATGCTAGGAACATATAAAGGGGTAGTCTAAAATAATGTCGAATTAGGATGGTGATTATCAGATGCCAACTGGTCGATAGTGACAATGCTTCCATTGTGAGGGAAATGCATCACCTGGAAGAGCGTAGACACCACAACATTCATAGCATATACATAATCACGCCCGATAAGCATATTGAAATCTAACCGGCCTTGCACCACTATAACATCAACAAGGACAGTCTTCCCACCTAAAGATATAGGTAACTAAGGAAGAACCCCCAAATATTCACTAAGACATCTGTCAAAAGCCAACAACTCATGCAAATAATACACAAGCTCAGGAGATCCCGAGAATTTCCAAACCAAGGAGGATAAAATACTTGCGGAAGCTCCTTCATCCACAATACATCGATAAATGTTAGTTGAATTAACTTCAACCCTTATTTGAAAAGGTGCATAAGAAGGAAGATGAGGCTCAACAAGATCATTCCAATCAAAGGAAACCATCCTAAGTCTTGGAGGGGGTGTACTTGAAATGAGTGGAATGCCCCCTTGTTCTAAAAGTACAGAACTGGAAACGCTAAAAACATAGTCGATAGACACTTCACTCCCCAAGAGAGAAGTGGGATCAACCAAAGACTACGTCGACGTGACCACTTTCTCAACCAATGGTTGCATAGTCTAAGAGACTGCATGGTCTAAAGGCACCTCACCCCTCAAAAGAGGAGTGGGATTAACCGATGACTACATTGGCGTGACCACTTTCTCAACCAATGGCTGGATAGGCTGAGAGATTACATGGTCTAAAGGCACCTCACCCCTCAAAAGAGGAGTGGGATCACTCGATGACTATATCGGCATGACCACTTTCTAAACCAATGAATGAATAGGCTGCGACACTACATGGTATAAAGGTACCTCACCCCCCAAAAGAGGAGTGGGATCAACTGATGACTCTATCGACATGACCACTTTCACAACCAATGGTGGAATAGGCTGTGAGACTACATGGTCTAAAGGTACCTCACCCCCCAGAAGAGGAGTGGGATCAGCTGATGACTGCATCGGCATGACCACTTTCACAACCAATGGTTGAATTGGCTGTGAGGAAATATCAGAAGGCTCAGAATCAGAAGAGCTTGCATACAGGGACCACAATATTTGTACCTATGGAATGCCAGAGCACAAATGAGTAAGGTGATATCCCTTGCAAAGCTTACAAGGGAACTTAGGCTTACATGCTATCTGTCTAGGGTTCTCAATAGAATCAATGCCCCTAGCACGACTAGCAATGGTTGGTTTCACATATCCAACACGACTTGCAGAGGTTAGTGATGGGTCGATAACATGACTCGCAGAGGCTACAGACCTATTGCCAATATGACTAAAAGGGACTAGAATTTTTCCCCCAGCATGACTGGCAGGGGCTGGGTGAGTGCCCCCAACATGAATTGTATAGGCTAGGTGCTGGTATTCAACATGACTTGTAGAGGTTGAGGACCTATCTCCAACATGATTCGTAGAGGTTGGTGATTTTTTCTTCCTATTCTTCCTCTTTCTACTTCGTTTATACTTTCGGTTACTAGTAACTGTACTTTCATCATAGGTGGGAGAAGGAGGAGGAGAAGACTTTGCTGATGAAGAAACATCAATAGGGTTCTCATGACTTAAGGTGCTTAACTGAGAAGCATGAAGAGTGTTTGGGACATTTGGAATGGTACCCAACCAAACCGGTAGTCACACATTCAACCCAGGAATGTACAAAGTGGCCATCAAAGGGACACCAAGGTTTCCAAAAAAGGGAAAAGCACAAGAATCCCCTTGCAAAGGGGTTCCTTGGTTGGTATGATCGAGAAAATTAGCCATGAATACCCTATGCACAATTTCTCCCCTTGCAGGATCATTCAAGTCCATAAAAGTCTCACGCACTGACTCTGACAAACCAGTGGTATCAAAACAATGCTTATAAAGAGGCGGCTCCATGTTTCGAAGTGGAAGAGCAAAAAGTCCTCACGACTAGTGGAGTGGGCGGTCTACCACCCTAGGTCAGAGACCTAAATCCATGATTGACTAACTCACGATGGAAAACTAGGGAGCACAGAGAACACACTAAAAGTTCCTAAAGGAAAATCAAGCAAACAACTAACTAGTTGGAAGAACAGTTACACCAACCAACACTAGAGCAACTTACCGGTGCAAGTGCAACTCAAAAATGGAAGCACCATCTGGGTATACTCTACAAAGTGTGGCGCGATTTCTATCCTAGGTATTGCGGTATACCCCTGTAGTCACCTGTGTATGTCACTAGAAATATAGGCAACTAGGTTGCCAGTGCGCGAACAGTCACGAGGTGGGTACAGTCGATATTCAGGTAGACCATAATGAGCAGGGTATCAAGACTGAAACCTGCCAAGGGTATCAAAAGCAAGTGGTTCAGAAGAAAAATGAGGACCTCGAACAAATTCGAGACCCACGAAGCTCTGTGGCAAATGAAATCGACGGAATCCCAAGACAAGCCCTCTATATGTGTTCTCCACTATGATTGGTCCAGCTTTGGAGGGGTTATCTTCACTACCTTTCTGCACGCAACCTCATGTTTATCCCCTGTGTTAGAGGTAGGTCCCAGATAAATTTCATGATACTGGACTTCTACACTCTTTAGCACATACTCGTATGTTTTTTTTATAGACTTGAAGAGTTTCCTCTCCAACCTAAATCAAGGCTCTAGCCTAATCTAGTTGATGGACCCTACAAACATAAAGTCTAGTAATTTTTAATTAGCGTTCTTTTTAAGGCTTGATTTA